>CAIGQW010005871.1:725748-735949 GCA_903798125.1 Danio choprae
CATCACACATTTTCTTTATTTTTAAGAATCTACATATTTATGTGGGTTGCAGGTGCATTTTCATCTCCCTTTCCCCCTGTCAATGTGCATTTAGAAATATGTTATGATCAGAAAGAAATTCCTCTTTGCCTACAAATGTATTACAATTTTTCTCTTGCCGTTTTTGTGTAAAATTTGCAGAAACTCTAGCATCCTGCTCTACCAAGGTAAAGTGTCTCTCCAAGGCTGTGCTTCTCTCTCTCCTGACTGTGTATTTCTGGTTGCTTTTAGCTAGCACTGGCTTCTTGTTATGTTTAAATAATGTTTTGCCTCATATGAAATCTGTTCTCCCATCACCAAGATCCTGAGGTCTTTCAGTTATTGTTGTACTTCAAGTTTAGCATTACAGGCTGTATTTTCCTGCCATGGACAAAGTGATTTCTAATTGAAGATGTCTCAGTGATATTAATTGGTTTTGTCAGCGTAATGTTGGCAGATCTTGGACCTGTTCCTGTTCATCTTTAGTATTTATTCATCCAGCCTTTGCTATTGTGCGAGCACTGCTGGTTTTAAATTTCTCATTGTTTGAATAAATACACTTAAATTTCTTCTTGATGACAGATTAAGTGCATTTTTTATAACAATTTTTTCCTTCCTTTTCTCCTCACATATTCCTGTTGGATGTAATGTAATTTGCCTGACTACAGAACTACAAAGACAGCGCCTCACCTAGATGGGTATGTTCATAATGAGCCAGTGGCTCAATTTAAGTAGTTTTATCAGTTGTAGTTTAAAGCAAAACATTTATTTAAAATGTAGAATTTAGAAATGTATAAACATTTTTGGCCTTATTGGATTTTTTCATACATTTCTTGTAACTGTATGGACTGTTGGTCTGTTTTAGAGTGCATGTGGTCTTCGGGCTGGTCATCTCTGGGTTTGAGGTCATAAAGAACATTGAGGGGTTGAAGACTGACTCAGCCAGCAGACCGTATGCTGATGTCAGAGTGATTGACTGTGGACAGCTGATTACAAAGTCTGCAAACGACGGTAAGCTTGTTTATGTGTGCAAGAGACCAACTAGGAATTTTGGCTTCAGACCTGTTGCTACACTACATTGTCTGAACTTGTTTTTAACCAGTGGAGAATATTTTAATCTTAACATCGGTTGCATTGTGGGGTGAAATATGGTGTTTAAAAATAGAACAGGGAAAGATCCTGAAACAAAATGGTGGGTTTTTGAAAGACTGCAAAGCCCATGTTTAATACATGAACTAATATGCCTTCTTACCAGGCATGACGTGTCAAGTAACAAATCACATCTCCTCTATGTTTTTCTTTTACTTCCCATGACAAGTGATGTGCGATTTCAGTCACTTGCTTTCTATTTTGATCATGTCATTCCTATGTTAAATCTTTATATATTGTTTATTTTGGTCCATGTACAAAAACCTGTAGTTTATATGAATTACACATTGATGAAAAATGTTTTTTTAGATAACTAATAAATCTCATTCTGTCTTCTGTAGTTCTTCAAGGCAAACTGAGAAAAGCATTCTATTCTGAGGATGACTCTCAGAGTTCCTCCGAGTCCTTATCTGAGTCCTTATCTGAGGAAGAGCCTGACAAAATATCTGCATCTCGAAAGAGGAAAAGAAGCTCAAAGAGTAAACATGCAAAGAGAAGCAGAAGAGAGGCAAAGAAGGACAGAGAGGCAGTTAAAACTGCAGGACTTTTAAGGTAAATGATTGTAACTTCTCGTATACACCGTGAAGTCATCTGTTTACATTTTATTTGTTATTCAAGCAAGGACCTAAATCAATAACACATTTGGTATTAGCGTTTACTGATACTTTTCAGCCATTTGACTGTCCAACATTGTCCAATTAAATGTAGTACATTGATAATCTTTTAAAATTCAGAAATTAATAGAAATAATAGAAATATACTGGCTACTCTTCCTGATTTATAGTCATGCTGAGGGCGAGATGGCAGCTGGTGATGGTGAAGCTGAACAGAATGTGAAAAGGGAGAAGCCTGTGGTTCGACCAGAAGAGATCCCACCTGTGCCAGAAAACCGTTTCCTGCTCCGCAGAGACATGCCTACCCAGGAGGAGGCAATAAAAATGTTAGTGTCTTTTGTCAGAAATCACAAGTTTGTTTTCTTTCCATTATTAGATAATATCTGATAATGTCTGACATCAAATTTGAAAGCGTTTCTGAAGACCCATAGTAATAAATTTTTTAGAAACATTTTTCTGGAATCTAAGGCTAGTTTTTGATTAAGTATTTTAAGCCAAAAAGGGTAGAGTTTTAAAACTGATACTTTTTCCCTACAATAGCGACGTAAAGGACACAGCCATTGCACCAGATGACACCAAACCAGCTGTCACAAAATCTGGACGCAAGATCAAAGGCCGTGGCACTATGGTATGACAGCTGTGAATTACATTTATACAGAATTCAGTGACACAGAATGACATCAAGCACAAAATGACAAAATGCATGTTTTTTTTTTTTTTTTTTTTTAAATCCAAATCTACAGATTTAATTTCACTTATTTATTTCTAATTATATAATTCCACTGATTTAACATTGACTCTACAAAGTATTTAATGGGGATGTTAGTCTGTTTGATGCATAAATTGCTTTTTTGTTTGTTTGGTTTTATTTTGCATTTTCCTGCAGAGATACCATACACCCCCTCGGTCAAAGTCTCGTTCAGAGTCAGAATGTGAACGGGGGAGCAGTGAGACTCCCCCACACTGGAAAGAGGAAATGCAGAGGACCAAGGCTTACCAGCCCCCCAGTGTGGAGAGATGGAGTAAAGAAGAAAGGTATGTTTTAGTACCATTTTGTTTTTATGTAAAAGTGTTATATCTTATTTGAATAAGTTCATATTGGAATATTTTTTTTAATCAATCTAACTTTGACTATTGTTCAAACAGATGGGATGACAGAAGTGACACCCCAAGGTCCAGGTCAAGATCCAGAGAACGTTCCTTGGGTGAGGCCTCTGTGTACTCCAGCCAACATCGATCTAGAAAAGAAAAAAAAGCCAAACAAAAGAAGAAATCTAAGAAACGAAAGCACACAAAAAAACATAAAAAGAACAAGACAAAGGAGACGTCTATGACTGAGGATGAGATGTCTGGGTCCTCAGGTAAGAGGACAAAACACTCAAGCCGTGATGAAAGGAAACGCTGTCATTCTTATTCTCGCTCATCCTCACGTCACTCACATAGATCATATAAATCAGAGTCAGAAAGGAGACATTACTTATCAAGCTCTTCTAGAGATTCACGGTCTTATTCGAAATCTAGGAGCAGATCCTATTCTAGAAGTCACTCAAGGTCTGAGAGGCGGGCTCGATCATCCAAGAGGTCAAGTCGTAGCCGATCAGGGCGTTCTGTTACACATTCTAGGTCACTCTCTCATTCCAGATCCAGATACAGGACAAGGTCAAGAACCAGATCAAACTCTAGGTATAGTTCAGAAACCCCAACACGTTCCAAGAAAAGAAATGAATTGAGATCCCCTCGAAACTCAAAGCCTACAGAGGGTGGTATTTCCAGATTAGACAAGTCTGTCCCTAAATCGATTAAAGGTGAAGAAGCAAAAGTCCAACCTTCAGAGTCTTCAGAGAGTGTCTCTGCATTGCCTATGAGTGACAGTCCACCACCTTCTCGATGGAAACCAGGTCTGAAACCCTGGAAACCTTCTTATGTCCGCATCCCAGACACTGATGTAAAATCAGCCCTGGCTTCCAATGCACTAATAAGCTCATCATCAAATGCACCCCTGGAGACAATGTCCTCTTTAAAGCAAGATATAGCTGTTAGTCAAAGGGATCCCAGCAGTGGTAACAGTAACATTCCTGATAGGCTCCTGCAAAGAAGTTTGTCCAGGAGCAGGTCACGTAGTCAATCAAGAAGCTGCAGCAAATCACCAACTCATTATGGTAATAGATCTTCCTCCTGCAGTAAGTCAGAATCTTATAGTTCATACAAAGAAAGATCCACTGACAAGAAGAGAAAACTTTGCAGTTCTCACAGAATTGCTCAAAAGAGAGACAACCATGTAAATCGTGATTGTGGCCACAAGAATACATCTCCCTCCTCAGAGGATGTATCAGATACTCCATACAGTCCATTACTTGTGCAAACTGACTCCTTGGTACAGAAAAACACACTTGACTCTCTTTCAGCCCTACGGGCATTGGCATTAAAAAGCAAGAACCTCAATCGAAGGAAAGAACCATTAATGGACAAGAACAAAGCATCTGGTTGGGAAAGTGATGAGGAGAATGCAAGTAAGACTAATACTGCTACAGTACACAATCAGCACCCTGTTAAGGATGAAGGACTTAATGAAATGAAAAAGAGGCAGATTTTGTCTCGTTGCTGGGAGTCTGAGAGTGACAGTGAAATGCCAGAAAAAGTCGTTGGTGAGGCCAAATATTTGTCTGAGAAAGAGGAGGGAGAGGCTAGTACAGAATCAGAATACGGATACCCTTTACGGTCAAACCTAGGTGCTGAAACGACTAAGGAATTAAAAGTTAATAACGAGCAATCTGCAGACACAAAACTTTCAAAGCACAAGAACAAAAAAGCCAAACGGAAGCACAAACGCAAGAGGAAGAACTCTTCAAGATCAGGATCTCGCAGATCCAAGGGCAAGAAATCCAAGAAGCATCAGAAGCCAAAAGAGACTTTTCATTGGCAGCCTCCTCTAGAGTTTGGGGATGAAGGTGAGGAGGATGATACAGTCACTCAAACTAAACAGTTACACACAGAAATGACTGATGCCGTCAATGATGGAATAAAAAGAAATTTAAAGGCTGGACAGATCAAGCGACAAGTCTCAGAAAATACAGATCAGGATCAAAGGATTGTTAAATCACAGCAAGATAAGTTATCAATAGAGTCTTCTAAAGTTATTGATGAAAACGAGAAGATGCCTAAAATCCAAAGATCAAAGTTACACAACAATACCAAAAGAGATCTTACTCAAAGCCACCCAGAGAGCCTTTCCACTCTTTCAGACACTAACTTGGCAAGTGACAAACCATGCGACCCAAATAAAGTTGAGCCAAATTCTCCACAACGCATACCAGAAGCTCAGCAACCTGGGCCCAAAGCAACTAGCTTTTCCCCATTGAAAAATATTCTAAATAATGACAGCGTGCTTGTTCCATCTCAGAAAGATAAAGGCAGCTCTGTTACTACTGGATCAGCTTTACCACAAGACAGTCAGCCAGAGGAAACTGTACCTGGTGACAGTTCTGTCTCAGTGGTTGAAAATAAATGGAAACCTTTGACAGGGATGACTGTTGTGCAGGCCATTACGAGAAAGCCTTTTATTATGAAGATAAACAAACAAGATCAACTGGTAGGAAAGAGCCAGGGTGTCAAGATTGAGATCAAGAGCAAGAGTAGAGTCCGTCCAGGATCCCTTTTTGATGAGGTACGAAAGACGGCTCGGTTAAATCAAAGACCCAGAAATCAAGACAGCTCAAGTGAAGAAGACTCCCTTCCAGCAGCAGGAGAAAAGCCTGAATCCCATAATCACTCCCGGAGCAAGTCAAGGTCTGTGTCCAGTCACAGGTCCCACCGCAGAAGTAGGTCCCATTCATATAGCCACCCCAGGAGCAGGTCCAGAAGCTACACCTATTCTTCCAGGTTAATTTTTAAAAGACATTGTTTTTCATATCTATTTGTTTAATCTGTACACATTTTATTAAAGTGTATACATTAATGTTTTTTCATTCAGGAGCTACAGTAGAAGTAGGAGCAGGAGTAGATATAGTAAAGGACACTCTCGTTCTCGAAGTAGCACCTACCGAAGTTACCGTAGGTAAGGGATAAAAGATATTCTGATATGCCTCATTCTCATGTATTTTAAAGAACATTTGTTGTTCAATAGGGGATTCATTTTTATAATTAAGATGCTACATGGTCTTGTTTCAGCCGCACACACAGTAGGTGTCGCTCTAGGGGTCGGTATAGAGGTCGTTACAGATCAAGGTAAGCATGGTGCCAAATTATGAATGCACTTTGATTGTAATTTAATGTCATTTACGATTTATTTGTGGGCGGGGGGGGTTCTTTTGGTTCTTGGATATACAGGTCTGACTCTTACGATAGTTATTCTAGCCACAGCCGCAGTCGTAGCAGAAAAAGAGGTCATCGGAGAAGCAAAAGCTCTGATCACAGGTCCAGGTAAGTCATCAGTTCATGCTTGTTTTGTTACAACTGACTTGTGTGAATATAATAATATGTTTAATGTGATGCCTTTCGTCATGTTCAGGTCATATCGCTCCTACAGTCGCAGTTCCTCTAGGCGGCGAAGTCACAGTCGAAGCAGTCGGTACAGCTGAATTTAAGGCGTAATGATTGGATTAATAGTGAATTATTTAGTAGGGTAATTCACGTACTTTATTGTACAGTATCACATTATGCTGTATTTTTTTATTTTATGAATGAATGTACATTTGAAACAAACTTAGTCACTGCTTTATTCTAATACACTTTTCAGTATTCATAACAAAGAGAGCATAGAAACCTTCCAACTGTAAAGCCAAGGTTATATATAAACAGCTACTTCCCTCAATCTTTAAAACATGAGAATTTGTGAAATGTACTTCATGTTTGGAAGGATTGTAACATGGTTGACATCAATGGAAAACGTTTGCTTTGACTAAATTAATGTTTTATTGTTAAAAGATTGATTCTCAGTTTTTTATTATTTTTATTTGTACATAAAAATGTTCTGAATGTATCTAATGCTGCTTATTGACTCATCATTAAAATATAACAGACACACCTTGCCCACTGTAAATAAAACTATATTTGTTTGTGAAATAATACATGTGCTGTATAATTTTTTTTTTTCAGTGGTATACTGCATATTTACACAGTAGTCAACATTTGAAGTGAATCAAAAAGACAAGAATGAGTGTTGTTCAATAGTTTTAGGACAACTCCAATGAAAGGTTTTGATTCACTTCAAATGTTGACCACTGTATGCAAAGCTGAGTATGATGCATTAGGAGATGGTCACTGTAGAGGCAAGTTACTGTAAGTCCACCACAGGCATATTTACTATTTGACTATACTACTATACGTGTGCTGGTAAGAATGAAGTAATAAATAATACAGATACTCAAAATCATTGGGGCACTCTAGGACCAGGAATGACGACAAGTGCACTGATACCAGTGCATCAAAATTAATTACCTTTATGGGTGTTGAATAAGTGTGAACTCCACCATCTGAACCTTGATGCACACCAAAAAGTGGACAGCTCTTAGTTTGGTTCACAATAGTTGTTAGTTTGGTTTAACTGAAATGTTTTTCTTGACAGTTATGTTGCCAATTATAGTTCAATACAGGCATCAGAATTGTCTACTTGCAGCAGGTCTTTAGTGTGTGTAGGAAGAATGTTAGTACACATAACAAATGTGTTAAGCCCAGGGCACAACATGTTTTGCATGTTTGTAAAGTTTTGCAGCATTTTTTTGGGGGTGGTTTCAGTGAAAAAAGACGGCGTGGACACTAAAAGAAACAGAAACCAAGAGACCTAAACTTCAACACACACTAAAATTATAAACCGAATTTACTTTTCTTACTGACTTTCTCTAAACAGTTCTTCAGATGTGTAGTGAACATACTTTACATATTTTTATGAATACTATACATGCAACTGTTAAAGTACAGTAACCACAAAACTCCTCAGATTACAATTTTACTTAAAATCTCACTTGACCTTATAGGACAATGTCTGCTGTTTGCAAAATTCCTAATCTCAGCAGGTGCAGTATTACCTGATTTTTGTTTTATATATACTGAATATTATAGCGCAAATGTATGCATATTCAGACAAGAAAAATAATTGCTTGGGCTGCCTGCTGTTTCAGCATTCAGCATGCTCTTGTAAAGTGCTGTCAAACATGCAAGGTCACCAGCTGCTGTGTAACAAATGCTCATATCTTCTCATATGGGCACTTGGTATTGATTGACCATTTTAGAGCTCAGACAGGAAAAAAAGAATATCTAGTGCAATGGCCCTTTAAAACTTCTGACAAAAGCCCATATGATCCCTGAGCTCCAATCACCAATTCCTACTGCAAAAGCAGCCTCTGCATTTTTGTCTGTCTGAATGCTGCTAACACGGCGGAAAAAAAACAGTGAGGGGAAGGAAAACTGAAGAAATGTTAAAATCCAGCGCACTATTCCATGGCGAGCGGAAGTCCTGCGCAAATGGAGTTATTCGCGGACTCCTTCGACGCTAGAGAGCTCGGATCAAAATGGTACAGTAGACACCGACGTTTATTATCATATTATGGTAATATTTTTATCTCTTGGAATTTTGAACGACTTCGCCAGGCCTGTGAAACTTGCAATAGTTTGTCCCGGGATGTTTCTGAGTTTTGAATGTGTAATGTCGCCAATAATTTTGACCGCGAAATGAAGTTTGCAACTCTCACCGCCACTGGAATTGGAAGGTTAACAAGAATGCGATGGCCACAATAGCTACATTGTTGCATTTAAAGAGTTAAATGCTCTCATATCACTGTGGACAGGGAGCACGTCGTGACTGGTGCATTTAGTGGATATTGATGCTTGTAAAATTGAAAGTGGAACGTATTGTTTTATTGTGCATATGCTTTGGGAATTATAAACTTTGGGGCACAGGACGAGACCGAATGCATGTCAAAACCGTTACCTTGCTTGACCTTAAAATTGTGGATCACTCATTCATAGAGTTCACATTTCAGTTGTTCAATAACTGTATTCTCCAAATATATGACGCTACAAAATTATAGGAATAAATTGGCTCCTTAAAGTGATTAGATATCTTTTTCCAAATGTTATTATTTGTTCAAGTGTTACTATTTACATATCCTGAAATTAGATAATTAGATAAATTAGATAGAACTAATTTGATAAATCAGTTTGTGACCATTGTGATAGTAAATCCTTTTACTTTTTATTTTATAAATGCACAACTTAATATTTATATCATATATTATTGTTAGTAATAAGGCTATTTAAGTCTGATGTACTGATGAAAGATGAATTGAGATTTAAAAAAAAGTATTATCAAAGGTCGAAATAAGAATTGAAAATATAAAAAATGTAAATCTGCAAAACCAACAAAGTTAAACAATGATTTGACCATAGTTATAGGAACATAAAATGTCAAGTAAGTTAGGCAAAAATTAGTTTTAGAATCATGCAATTCTGTTTTGCTCCTCAGTATTGTGTGATGTAAAACTGCAACTGAATGTTGTAAAGGTTATAAATATAAACTTCAGTTCTGGAAAAAAAAAATTCAGAACCTTTTAAAACATTGTTGTCTACTACAGTAATTTAATTATGTCTATTATATTTCATTGAGGCTGCACGGTGGCGTAGTGAGTAGCACGATCACCTCACAGCAAGAAGGTCGCTGGTTCGAGTCTCGGCTGGGTCAGTTGGCATTTCTGTGTGGAGTTTGCTTGTTCTCCCCGTGTTTGCGTGGGTTTCCTCCGGGTGCTCCGGTTTCCCCACAAGTCCAAAGACATGCGGTATAGGTGAATTGGGTAGGCTAAATTGTCCGCAGTGTATGTGTGTGAATGGGTGTGAGTGGATGTTTCCCAGTGATGGGTTGCAGCTGGAAGGGCATCCGCTGCGTAAAACATATGCTGGATAAGTTGGCGGTTCATTCCGCTGTGGCGACCCCAGATTAATAAAGGAACTAAGCCGAAAAGAAAATGAATGAGTGAATGAATATTTCATTAAGTAGAAATTGCACTCTGTTCAATAAATTTTTCAAACAATGTTTTGGAGCAGTATAGATTTTAGTCATACACAGACAAGTAAAAAGCTGTTTTGCTACTTGATTTTGGTTATTTTATTGATTAATTATATTATTTTATCAAGATTTTATATTGTTAGTAAACAAAGGACAAGCATCAGAAAGGTTTTAGGATGAAAGCAAGGTTGATAATAGAACTCGTCATTAAAAATAAAGCATGTGTATTGCAGTACAGTATTGCTGGAATCCAGAGGCTTCTTCACATCTGGAAAAGCTGGGTTAATATCTGGGTCAGGTCACTAGTTTAGTGCCACGACCCTGACAGTTTGACCTCCAGTTTCTTTTCTTTTTTCACACAACCCATAAAAATCAAGTTATTTATTTATTTATTTATTTATTTATTTATTTATTTATTTATTTA
>CAIGQW010005871.1:735959-785737 GCA_903798125.1 Danio choprae
TTATTTATTTATTTATTTATTTATTTATTTATTTATTTATTTATTTATTTATTTATTCAGTGTTTCAATATTCTCTCTCAGTTGTTAACTGGCAAAACAAAACCAAGAACCTTGAGCCATCATTGCTAAAATATTCAAGGTAATCATGGGTTTTTAATTATAGGAACACAAACATTATAAAGACATTTAGGATAAAAGCCTCAGACAAAAAAGTTACATGATGATTTCTTAGCATAAATCGCCCTGCTCCTCATGAAAGTCGGTAGTTTAGAAAGAGCTGTAATAGAAGGACTCCTGCTAAATTCTGCAGTCTTGTCCTTTAGTGCTGCGGCCTGGAAAAAAGCATCATGCTGAGGGTTTTTATGTAACCATCTATTCAGGACATTCCTGCGCACCCTTGACTTTGAGGCTTGGTTGTCTCTCAGTGCTGTGCTGTTGGGGTCACTTAAATATATGTGACAAGTGCTTCTCCAATAGCTGTCAGCATTCAGCTCCAGTGTGTTCTTCTTATTATTATCGATGTTGAAGATAGAGTGATTACTGTTCAAAGATTTGTACTGTAAAAGCAAAGAAATGAAGTAAAACTTTGAAATAATATTGCAGATTCACATAAAAAAGTTTATTTTTAAATATATTTAAAATCAAATAATGTATTTCTGTGTTTTTTTTAGAGTCACGTGATCTTTCAGAAATCATTCTAAAATTGTTATTAATAATGATAATGATGATAATAATAATAATAATAATAATAATAATAATAATAATAATAAATTATAATAATGTATTTTTCCTCTCAGAATTTAATTAGATAAATTGCAATACTATCTCACAAAAAAGTCTGAATTCTGATATTAATATTCAAAATGAGCTTTTATAGATGTCTACAGTTACAATAAATCACGATAGATTGCACGATAAACTAAATTGAGCTTCAAAACTTCAAATGAAAATCACATCAATTTCATTATGTCATGTATAGGTGATGACCAGAGCCAGACAGAATCTGCTGACTGAAAACATCAAATGAAATAAAATGAAAATAAAATGAAGTTTTATTTAAGTTTTACAATTAAAAACCAATTAGAACCACTTGTTTAATAAAAAAGCTACAGTATATGCATCCACTAAAGTATTACTGTGCAAATCGTTTGGAAATTTACATATTACACTCAATAAATGATCTTTGCTACTTGTTCAAACTACTTATTTAAAATGAGTTGAAACAACAGTTCTTAAGTTGTTTTTTTTACAGTGTATTCAAAATCTATTACTGAAATCAGTATAAAAAGTGAATAAATATGATGGGAATAAATAAAAATGTTGTGCTCTGTGGGTGCAGATTTTTTCATAGAGTAAAAAACATTATAAGGTTTTATCATTTAATCATTTCTTCAAGAGAATCGTTCAAAAATTCTAATTCAGCCTGTAATTAAATGAAGAAGCTCTTGATTGAGTCATTGAATCATTCAATAAAAATAAGATAATGATATAGCTTATTTATTAAAAATAGATTGCACCAAACAAAATTCAGTTGGATCCTGTTGTCTAGTAAATTTCTTATTTTCTTAAATCGTGGGAGAAACTATTAAAAAAAATTAATTGTGACTATTAAATTATTCAAAATTGCGAACCTATAGTCTATACGTTTAATAATACCATTACACATTTCTATTCTTCATTCTTTTAGTTCATGGTTTATTTCTAGATTTCATCTTTCTCACCGTGTCCATTAGTCGGTGTTTGTCAGGTTCAGTGCCTTACATTGCTGTGTACTTAAGTCAGAGTCTGTAGATGGAGAAGAGCTGGCCCTCAGCAGAGTTAGCAGGTCTGTGGCTGTTTGTGTTTTTATGTAGCAGAGAGAGAGAGAGAGAGAGAGAGAGAGAGAGAGAGAGAGAGAGAGAGAGAGAGAGAGAGAGAGAGAGATGCCAACTCCACAGGCTGTATAGTGTTGGCCAAAATCCTGACTCAGCTCCTGCTCTTAGAGCTCAGGCTGATTCTGGACATGTTAACCTGGCACATCACCGTCTACACTTCATAAACTTCACATTATTCACTTCCTGCAAACGATAACTTTAAGTTTATAGTTACAGATACATTTTGTGATTATGGAAGAGAAGTGGGTGAATATTTCTGGGATATATTTCAGTGCTAATTTAAAAGATAAAGTGTTATGATATTTTATTTTTAAACTTCCAAATTTTATTTCCTAAGATCATAATATGTGGACATTTAGCCTTTGATTAATTTTTTTGTAAGTTCTTATTGTTCTCACTCAGTTTTGATTCTCATTATTGTGCTAACCTACAATATTATTGTACTCTAATAGTGCAAATTGCTGTAATGCTAGTGTACATTACAGCAATTTGCACTATTAGAGTATAATAATTTTGAAATTGGAAAAATCTGGCATTGCAATATTTTGTTTTGCTACGATATATATTGCCGTATGAATATAATTTTGCCAGATTATTTAAATAGCTCTATTTGGTAAGATTTCATTAATTTAGATCGACTGGAGTGATCAAGAATTTTTCTATGCAGTGCTTCAGTTAAATAAACAGTGCTTCGTGGTTTTCTGTGGAGTCTAACAGTATTCAAATACAAAAATTTAACAATCAAGCATAAAATAGCATGGTCATTATTAAATAAGTAATTTTATACAATAATATAAAATAATATTTAATAACATCTTTATCTGTGACTATTGCAGATACTCATATTGCGATATTGATGCTCAAAGAACCCTGATTAATAAAGCCTAAAAGAAAATGAATGAATGAAAGTTTATTTGTATACCGCTTTTCACACTAATTATCATTCCAAAGCAGCTTTACAATAGGTGCACATTATTACATTACAGTCAAAATCAGAAAAGTTAAGGTGTTGTATAGCAATATAAACATAGTTAACCTGCAGCATATAGACAGCATATACACTATATAGTGTCCTTCCAAAAAGGTGATGTCTATGTGTATAATACATGTTCAGTGATGTGTAGTTGTGTATTAACTGTTCGTGTTGTCACAAATATGCATTAGTAATCCCAGTCAAACAATTCACAGTATAATCCACAATGAAATGCATGTGTTTCTATTAGAAATAAATGTGACACTTATTTCCTCTCCATTCATTCTCAGTTTGCACAAAAGATTAATCTCCGGAGATTATATAAGTATTTTACAAAGTAGTTTGGCTTTCCCTGTTTATTGTAAATATAAATTTTAAATTTTCTCCCACCGCTGTCACACTGCTCTCACGCAGCTTCATTTTGTGTTTATGTTGACTGGAAAATGCAGTCCCTTTTACCACAACTCGATTTCTCTCACCTTGTCAAGCACACCTTTTATTATTAGACACAGCAGACACACGAGAGGTAAAATCCTTTGTTTGTTTGTCTGGCTCAATTTCATGCCCCGCTTGGCACATAATATTTCAAACTGCGATTCTGCTGCTCATGCTTGCATTAACATATAGATGAAAATGGGAAGTCTTCTAAATATATCTGCCTCGTCGACACTGGAAAAGTGCAATGAGATGTAAGACGTTCTTGTGTGCTTTGTAATCAAATTAATGTTGTACGACATTTGCGGTATCTAAAGGTTACATTAATGTTGCCATAAAATGAATTCTGTTTGTAGATTTATTGATTGATTTCTTATGGATTTTGTCCCACAGTCGACACAGATGAGGACTTTGCTGAACGTACAGAAGCTGTGCAGTAAACTCTTGCTGTCCTCTCCTGCTTTGGAACCAACAGAAAGGTGAGCGTTTCTGGGTTTGTTTGCTCCTTTCATTGGCATCCGGTTCGTTATGCTGTTAATTAGCTGCTGAACCTGAAAAACAACTGACAGGGGAGCTTCAGCCCTCATCACTTATTCTGATTGAACTTGGTAATTAAATGAAGGGACGGATGAGATGATGTGCTCTTTTAACAATGTTTTCTAACCAAAGTGAAATTTCTACTTTATGTAATTAATTTGGGCTCTTTCTAGAGTCGTGTTTCACAAAAGGACTATTTTTTGTAATATGAATATTATATATATTGTAGCAGGTATTTAGTAGTAGGTGCTGTATTTAGCTGTAGAAGGTGCTGTCACCTCTTTATATTAAAGTAATTTATTCAAATGGAGTTTAAATAATGAATTCATAATTTATTTAATGTTATTTAAGTTTTAAGCTTAATAATTTACATAAAAAGCAGTAATTTAAGATTCACTGTCACTACATTTAAAAAATGTTGGGATCTTTTTTTTTTTTTTTTTTTTTTTTTAATTTATTTATTAATTTATTTGTTTTAACCACAAATGCATTCGACAGACTGTTACCAAAAATATACTTCAAACTGTAATCCTAAAAATGTATCATGATTTGATTTAAAATATTAAGTCGCTAAGCTGTTGACTTTCAGAATAATAAGAATAATAACAAATGTTAACCAAATTAGCACATTTGAAATGATAATAATAATACACACTATTTGTTTTTTAACTGTATTTTTAACATATGAAAAGAATTATATCATATTTCTTTTATAAAATGTAATGATGTTCTTGTTACAAGAAAAGCAAGAAAAAGTAATTTAGTGACAATGAGTCGCACATACAGTATAAACAAATAGTACATCCATATTTCCACAATAAGCTTCTTTTGCTTGTGTATTTATCCATTTGAAACACCTTCTGTTTGTGAACTCGGGAGCAAACCCTGAAAACAAAAGAAAGAGATGTGAATGATATGTTTGTGTAATGTGTAGATGTACAGCACTCTGTGTTCTCTGCTCACATTATCCAGCAGACAGCAGTGCTCAGTGAACTGGCATGTGTAATAGCAGGTGTTTTAGTTCAGGAGGGTTTCTTAGTGAAAGTGATGCTGTGGTTTGTGGCAGATCTCTGACAGTGTGTTATTATCTGCTGTGCTGGCTAGCCTGAAGGGCTAAAAAAACTGAGAGAACTTAAAGGGATAGTTTAGCCGAAAATAAAAATGAAGCATCATTTAATCAACATGATGTCATTTCAAACTGGTATTGTTGTCTTGCTTTCAGTTTTGATTTATGGAAAAGAAAGGCTTTCTTAAAATAGTTTTTTGGATTTTTGTTTCATAGGAGAAAATAATGCACATAACCATTTAAGTAACTTAAACAATTACAAAAATTAAAAGGAACTTTGAAATTGGTGGTTCATTCCACTGTGGCGACCCCTGATAAATAAGGGACTAAGCCAAAGGAAAATGATTGAATGATTTAATATTCATTCATCCATTTTCTTATAGGCTTAGTCTCTTTATTAATCAGGGCTCGCCACAGCCGAATAAACCGCCAACTTATCCAGCATATATTTTATGCAGCAGATGCCCTTCCAGCTGCAACCCATCACTGGGAAACACCCATACACTCTCATTCACACACATACACTATGGCCAATTTACAGTAGTTTATTTGATTCACCTATAGTGCATGTCTTTGGACTTGTGGGGGAAACCGGAGCAGCTAGAGGAAACTCACGTGAACACGGGGAGAACATGCAAACTCCACACAGAAATGCCAACTGACCCAGCCGAGGCTCGAACTAGCGACCTTTTTGCTTTTTCAAATAAACATTATCTGATTGTTTTTACCTAAATTATTAAAACTTTAAATAAAATACAGTTTGAATATTTGTCTGTTCTCATCTGATTATATGCTATATTTTTAATGATGACTATATTTATTATATAGGGAAATAAAAGTTGCCCATACTAGCACTCTTACATACACAGACCTCTTCAAAACTGAAAATGTCTTACTAATTTACAGCATACACACACACACACACACACACACACACACACACATACACAGACACACACACACACACACAGACACACACACACACACACACACACACGCGCACACACACTCAGACGGGCCGTAAGTCATATTTGTCTCTCTGCGAGGGCTGTAAGTGTTTGTCTGTCTGGCTCAAGGTCAGGACTGAGTGTGTGTGCTGATTGAATTGGGGAGGTGTGGGCATCAAGCAGCACCACACGCAGGGCATCTGTTTCTCTCTCATTCGTCAGTCCTCCGAGGACAGATTCATCACCTTGGAAAGTGGCTTGTCTCAGAGGGCGATCAGTACACAGGGCTTCAAAAAGTAGAAAATCTACATCTGGGCCCACTGAGACTCTCCACCTCACAAAATACACACAGTTTCTCTGTCCTGAGGGAAATTACCATTGCCACAAACAGAAGACATGAACAAGATAAGACTCTTAGATCCATCCATCTTGTCTAGAAGCAACATTCCACTTTTTCTAGACATAGGCAATTTATTTTACCATTTAAAGAGTTGAGATGCAAAAACCTCTAAGTGCCATCTGAAATTGTCTTCTAAAATGAGTATTTCTCTCAGACTCCTATGTTTGTGTTCAGTTTTTTACTTTAAAGGCAGTAAAAAGAACCTATTTGTTGCCATAAAAGTGAAATAAGTAAACCTACACACAGGCGGCTGAAAAAATGCAGAAGAAAATTTCAGATGGCACTTGGAGGTATTTGCATCTGAACTTTCATTTTTTTTAAATCGTTCAGTTGATCTCCGGGTCTGGCGGGAGTAATTTTAGCTTAGCTTAGCATAAATCATTGAATTTGATTAGACCATTAGCATTTTTTTAGCAATTCAAAAAAATAGTTTTGATAAACCTTGACTTTTAATTACATCATGCACTAAGACAGATTAAAAATGATAAGTTGCTATTTTCTAAGTCAATATTCTTAGGAACTTTACTCTTATTCATCGTAATAATCAAGGAACTTTGATGCAGTCCTATGGCTTCAGCATGCGCAGTGATATTACACAGTAATGCTGTTACCTAGATACAGGTATCTATTTTCTGCGTAATTTCATTGTGCCTGTTGCAGCCAAGGTACAGTGTGGTGAAAAATCAAGTCCCCCCTGGAATCAAGTCCGATTAGGACCCCAAGGGTGTAACGCCTGGTTGGCAGATGGTGACACAACGAGACTGAGAACGAAGTACATTACAAAACGGATTTATTGAACACTTACTGGAACAGATATTGGATGCGGGAAGACAGGACGACACAGGAACAGATGAACCACACAAATCAGAATACCGGACAACAATGGACACAGACGAAAGGGTATTAATAGATAGGGGATGATTAGACTAATCACACACAAGGGATGAACACAGTTCATTGACAGATTGACACTGATGGTTGCGGGAAAGACAATACAAAGAAATCACATGATGAAACAAAGGAAGACACAGACGAACACTGACAAAGGGGGCCGGATGAGGTGAATGCCTGATCAAAAGCTATTATTGTGATACCTTGTTAATATCCTGGCTAATCAGAGCTGCGTTAGCTTGTTGTAGCTATGAGGCTATTGGTAGTTGTATGATTATGCTAGCACATAGGCTATCTGGGCTAACTAAACAGTATGAGAAATAAATGCTCAATTTCATAACCCATGCCTTTAATTATACATCAGTATATGAAAGGGTTTATATAACGCTTATAAATGTCATTATAATGGTGAAATGAAATGGTCATTATTACGCTTTTTACATTCTATAAATTATAACATGATATCACAGAATTAATAGTTGTAATATACTGGACGGCTGCACGGTGGCGCAGTGGGTAGCACTATCGCCTCACAGCAAGAAGGTCGCTGGTTCGAGCTTCGGCTAGGTCAGTTGGCATTTCTGTGTGGAGTTTGCATGTTCTCCCCGTGTTTGCGTGGGTTTCCTCGGGGTGCTCCGGTTTCCCCCACAAGTCCAAAGACATGCACTATAGGTGAATTGGGTAGGCTAAAAAAATTGTCCGTAGTGTATGTGTGTGTGAATGAGTGTGTGTGGATGTTTCCCAGTGATGGGTTGCAGCTGGAAGGGCATCCGCTGCGTAAAACATTTGCTGTATAAGTTGGCGGTTCATTCCGCTGTGGCGACCTCTGATTAATAAAGGGACTAAACTGAAAAGAAAATAAATGAATGAATGAATATACTTGACTTTATATTCAGGCAGCCCAGTCTCTTGATTACCTGAATTTTTTTTTGAGTAAGGCACTAATGGTATAAACTGATTCAATAATCTATACTAATCTAAGCTAAGATAAGTGTTTTCTCCAGACCTAGAGATCAGCTGAATGGATTATAACATTTTAAAACTCAACTCAACTTTAGGTGACTTATGAGCCTATTTCCCAAAGAAGTGAAGTGTTTTTAAATAACTATACACACTGACTCTCCAATTTATTTGGCAAATCTGTTCAACTGGTCATTAACTCAAGTATCTAATCAGCCAGTCACATGGTAGCAACTTAATGCATTTAGGCGTGTAGACGCCATTGTCAAGACAATCTTTTGAAGTTCAAACTAAGTATCAGAGAAGTGTTTTAAGTAACTTTAAATATGGTGTGGATGCTGGTGCCAGACTGCTGATCTATTGTTTTTATTCATCCTTGATATTTAGATACAGATATTTTCCTAAAAATATAAAACATCACACGAGCTTCTGTGGGTAAAAATGCCTTGTTGATGCAAGCGGCCAGAGGAGAATGACCAGACTACTGTATAATTCAAGCTGACAGGGAGGCAACAGTTACTGAAATGATCACTCATTACAACCGAGGACTTCAGAAATGCATCTCATAATGCACAACACCTCGACACCTGAAGCTAAAAACAGCTAACTGAAGCTACAATTCACACGATGAGTCTCAAGTTGTGCTGCAACTTTTGGATGATGGGTTCAGAATTTTGATTTAAATAACATGAAAGCATTGATCCACCCTCCCTTGTATCAATGGTTTGGGCTGCTGGTTTAATGGTGTGAGGAATATTTTCATGACACACTTTGTGCCCCTTAGTACCACATTTGCATCATTTAAATGCCAGAGTCTACCTAAGTATTGTTGTTGACAATCTCCATCCCTTTGTGACCATCTTATAATGGCGAATTCCAACAGGATAACATACCGTCTCACAAAGCTCAAACACAACGCGTTCACTAGACTTCAAATCATATCCAAGCTGTATTTATCATCTTTTGAAATGCAGGTCATTTGTAATTTCTCATATTGTTGGGCAGAGAGACTCCAGATGCAGAGTCATTACTTGGCATGTGTGTATGATTGATGAGGAAACCGCGCCAGACAGCAGCGCCTCTGCATTTTATAGTGCTGTGAAATTTCTTCTCAGGCTGGCAGCACAGGAAGTTGAGGAATCCAGAGGGCACAGGGACAGCGATTAGTCTCTCGTCTCTTTAATAGCAGCCTGATTAGATTCCCAAGATAATGCTTGTTTTTCATTAATACAGAGTGAGCGGCAGTTTTGAAGTTTAGTGGAAGGTCAGAAGAGTCACTATTCTGTGTGCAGACACACTAGACCCAAAAATTAGACCAAAAAAGTGTAAATCAAGCCAAAATTTTGAGATGTTACATTAAAATGTTGGATGACAATGCCAAGATGTGCAGTAAAATCAATAGAGACCAAACATGTTTATACAGTAAGAAAACATGCAGAGAAACTACGTTGGAAACACTTTTATCAAATAATCCTTTGTGCACAATAGAAAACTTATTTGTTTCTGTCTCCACAGATCATATGATTGGATTGCTGGACAATAAGTAGAACAATCCCAATGCACCCTCAACATCTCAAATGTTGTTTAGTTTTTCTAATATACCAGAGCCAATGTCTGTCATCATAATTTTGTTAAATTAACTCCCAGAACTGTTTCACAAGAATTGTGTTCCCAAACATTTGTCATCCATCTCTAATCACAAGATAGGATGACAACATTTGGTAAGACTATGCTTTATTCATAGCAGATATATTTTGTTGATATTTTTGGTTCCAAATATCCAGACACTTTCAACTTACACTTTAATTTCTATAGTGATTCTTCAGTTCATTGTTTTCACTCACAAAGGGAGGAAATAAACTAGAACAGACTTTCAGGTCAAAGAAGGCGGAGCCCCAGAGCCACACCCACATAATGTATAACCTCTACTGGTAGTTCAAAGGTGTTTATACTTATTAGCAAAGTTTTCTTCCAAGTGAGCATTTTGTCTTGATATGGTTCTGAATCACATCATACCAGTTAGTGTTTTGATTTAGCTTAAAGTATATTGGGGCATTTATAATGCATGTGCTCTCTGAGGTGCAAATCATTTATTATTCAGGAAATAAGAGCTACAGTGGTTTCCCTGGTTGCAGAACATTCAATCTTTATTATTGATAGGTTTTTCTAGTAATGACTATTTTGTGCTCATAAACCCATAGGATGGAAATGCTTTATTTGAAGAATATTTATGTAATATTCTGATTATTTTGCACAAGTTCTGTTCACAGCTCTTAAATTGATAGTTTATCCAAAAATGAAATCTGTCATCATTTGCTCACACTTACACTCACGCTTTTTGAAGCCTATTTTTTCTTTTGTTAAACTCAGAAAAAATAAGTGGGTGCCATCAACAAGCATGATGATCTATCCCTTTAATGGAAACACATCTACAGTATTTGTGCTTTTAAAGATGTTCACGCGGCACTTTTTCATTAAACTTCAGAATATTAATGACCAAAAGCAGCACTGTCTAAAATACAATTCAAGTTTGCACTTATTCACATGTAGCACATGAAGACGAGTGTATAAAGTGATATGGCATGCTTTGAAAAAATGAAATTCGAGATCTGAGAGAAAGGTTTTAGTGAACAATGACTTGAATTTTGATCTGTTCCTTACACAAAACTATTGTATCATATTAAAGCATCACATCAAGCATTATTAACATGAATTAAGAACAAACTTGAAACGTATATCACTTTTAGCACATTTATTATGATTGCCACACATGCTTGGAAGTTTAAGAAGTTTTTGCACTTTACTAAACCAAGTGTGTAGTCATACTTTTTGATTAATTCATCCAAGGTTTGTACTGTAACTGTAAATTACATTTTTATGACTGGATTTCAAGATTCTGTCTCCATTGTCCTTACTGTGGAAATCATAGGGTCCTACTTTTTCCATTTTTTGTGGTAACTCATATTTTAAAGTGACCATAAACCAATATTCCCCCAGCTCAAACATTTACATTCTTTTCAGATCGTCTCTCTCTCTCACTCACCTTATTTTCCATAAAGTTTGCTCTAGTTTGATGCTGACTTAGGCTTTAGTGTCTGTCTATTCAGATCAGCATTGAAGCACCATGCTGAAGCTCCATCCTAGCCGTGTCTCTGGTCAGTCTGAGGGAGATTCAGGCTGGCGTGATGCCCGCTCTGGTTCTTGACTGTGTCACTCAAGCCTCCTAACCCTGAGCTCTTGTTAGGACAATGCTGAAGGGGGAAAAGGATAGCTGAGTTGGCATTTCCATCGTTCTGTCTACCGCCTGACAGCAAAACTTCACTTCTCGCACTCTGAGGTCTGCAGAAACACGAGAAAGAAAAGCAGGCTGGATTAGCTTGGGTTAAGTTGCCAGTATTATCTGACACAGAGGCACAACCTGTGTTTTTATTGCAAATGACTACACTGTAAAATAAAACTGGCAGCTGTGGTTGCTAGAATTATACAGTAAAATGTGGTAAAAACTGTCAAAGATATTTCCAAAATTTATGGTAAATTACCATATTTCGTTAATTCATAGTGTCACCAGACCAATGTTTTGAAGTTTTAGCATCTACACAACGTAGCTTTGTTATACACAAACAAAAATACAACCAAAACAGGTGGTGATGAGAAAGTCATATGAGGCAAAGCTCATCACAAACAGCTTTTCCACAAGCAGAGAAACATACAAATACAGAAGGAGCTCAGTGTCATTCACACAACTAGTGCTGCACGATTTGGAGAAAAAGTCTAATTGCAAGTTTTCTGATCAAAATTGCGATTTAAAAATTGCGATTCACTACTATTTTATAAAAGAGCTACAGGCTTGATGTGGGGGTTTTAACAGCACCAAAGAAAGACCAAGCATAATCACAAATTATGCTGCACTATGCTACTGTTTACTTAAAACCTCTTAAACATTGTTGCTATTTGTTTAAAATAAAGTATTATTCATTATATATAAAATCTTAAACTTTTAAGAATCCAAACCCACTGTAAACATTTTACATCAGTTAAAGACTGACAATAACCCACATTAAGGTTGAATCATCAAACGTTATTGCCATTTTATGTGCAAAGATGAATGCATAACATGAATAATTCTAAAGCCAAAAGGTCAAATAGAAAACCTTAGATTGGGTTACATTATTCCCATTTTTCAGGGTAGTGTGCTTACAAATTGTCAACTGTCAAAAACTATGCTTGTTTCCATATTTGATAGTGCATCGAAATAATCGCAGCTTTTGCGATTTGAAAATCACACCCTTTCAAAATCAATGCGATTTCGGTTTAGAAACGATTGATCTTGCATGCCCACGCACACTTACTAAACACCATCATGGTAACACACATATAATTAAAGTAATGAAATAAACATTATTTATCAACATTAGATGTAACAAAAAACTCTAATGTGGATAACTGATGAGAAAAAATACATAATAATGTCAACAACAAAGCATAAAAAGTGAAATGTCAGCCAGGGAATTCTGGGAAGGTCAGTTTACGGTTATTCACTGTATATATTAAGGAAACCAGGTTGCATATATTTTCACTGTAGCATTTTTACAGTTTTTACCATTGAAATCACTGCCATTTTTACAGTGTAAGTGACTAATTGAAATATTGATAATGCTGTTTGTTTTCACTCTTGCCTTTTCACAAATAAAGATAAAATGAGTTGTTTCTGTCTGCTTGACAGTTTTATGAAAATCCTGTGGTTTGTTGAGCTTGTATTGTGGTATGATGGCTTAGTTGCTGAAATCGTCAGCCATTCATCAAAAGCTGTTGACAGGTTTGGTCAGTGGTCTTCACAGTGGCTGCATTGTTAAAATAAAGCAATACATTGCATAGATAACTGCATACCACTTCTTAGTGAGAGATGATCTACTCATCACTTTCATTCACTTTAATTCTGTCTGACATCTGAAATCACCCAAATGTTTGTTTTTTTAAGTTGTTTTAAGACACAGGTTTATTAGAAAAAAGTGCCAGTGGTGACATATTTGCAAAATTGTTACATTGCTTGTGTCGTGTGTGACTTTAAATGCGTGAATTTAGTTTTGACCCCTAACAGATGGTCACTGTATGTATGGCAGGTGGCAGATCAGATTTGTTCTAGCAGTGGTGCTAAAAGGCTAATACATCATCTAGGTTAAAAAATAATGTTACACCTAGACAAAACCCTATTATAAAATTAACCAGGAAGAGTGTAAGAGATCAAAAGATTATTTATATTAGCATTATTACAAATAAACAAATTTGCCATAACAAAAATGAATATATTTGAACTAAGAGACTGTACAAATTATATAAACACATTAGCCTTTTATTTATGAAGGGTCTATAAAAAACAACTATTAATTAATTAACATATTAATGTTATTAAAGTTACTCTGTCAAAACAGTGTTTTTTGTTTTGTTTGATAGTTGCATCACTTCAAGTGCTGTTGCACAATACACTCAAATAATGACTCTTGCTGTTTGCTCAACCAATTTTGAAACAACTAAATTATAGATTTTTTGCAGGAGACAACTCAATTGTTTTATGTTCAATCCACTTAAATTTGTATAAACTAATTAATTAACTTATTTTCTACATTGTGTGGAACCCAGCATGTTTTTGCAGTGTATGTGGATACTCACCAAGACTGGAACTTTGACAAATTTGTCTGTATTTAGCCCAAGATAAAGTGAAAGAGAAATGAATTCGATATTTGCACTCTATCTGAGACACTTAATTGTATCAATTATTATTATTATAATTAAACTCACCAATTGTCAGTCAAACATTTATTATAGTTGCAACGAAATAACATTAACACAAATCTGGACTTGGTTTTATTTAATAATAATAATTTAAAAAAAGATAATGTATGATCTTTTGTGGTGACACGGTGGCTCAGTGGGTAGCACTGTCGCCTCACAGCAAGAAAGTTGCTGGTTCGAGCCCTGGCTGGGTCAGTTGGCATTTCTGTGTGGAGTTTGCATGCTCTCCCCATGTTCTCGTAGGTTTCCTCCGGGTGCTCCGGTTTCCCCAACAGTCCAAAGACATGCAGTATAGATGAATTGAATAAGCTAAATTGGCCGTAGTGTATGAGTGTGAATGCAAATGTGTATGGGTGTTTCCCCGTGCTGGGTTGCGGCTGGAAGAGCATCCGCTGCGTAAAACATATGCTGGATAAGTTGGTGGTTCATTCCGCTGTGGCGACACCTGATTAATAAAGGAGCTAAGCCAAAAAGAAAATGAATGAATGAATGATCTTTTATTTCAAGTATGCAGTGAAGAAAAACATGTTTTATATTTATTGTATAATAGACTGATTTTCATTCATTATAAATGCAACGTGCTGGTTTTAGTCCATAAAAATAAATAGTTAAATTATTTTCTTGCCCATTTCATTTGTAAAGTATCACATTTAATAGATTACTAAGTTATGTAAAATATAAAATCTGGGGCCAGTTTAAAATGTTTTTGAAATACATTTATTTTACTTACCAAGGCTGCAAAAACTATCACTGTTAAAAATTATTACCAAAATATCCTTATATTATAAAAATATAGTTTGATTTGAACACACTTTAATGTGTTTTATTCTGCAAAACTGAATTTTCACTGTAATTACTCCACTCTTCATTGTCATATGATCAGAAATCATTTTTTATATGCTGATTTTCTGCTCTAGAAAAAAAAATGAATACTAGGTTTATAGAAAGTTCAACAGAGCAGCCTTCATCTGATAGAAATCTCTTGAAGGCATTATCACTTTCAATCAATTTAGTGCATTCTTGCAGAATAAAAAAAACACGAAATGTTTATTAGAAGAAAATCTCACAGAATTTTGAATGGTAAAACATATTTAAAAATGCATATTCTATCTGACCCTTCTTAAAAAGAACAAAGTTTAAAAGACCTAAACTAAAGACAAATGAACAGGATGAGTATCAGTTTGTGTATGTGTGAGTTGTGGTAAACACTGCAGTACAGAGCGCAGAAGTGAAAGTCAGCTGAGGGTGGATGTTGTTCCCCCATCGCTCTGCTCTGTGCTGTCTGGCTCTGTGCTAAACGTCCTCAGCCAACTGCATACCAGCAGCCCTGAGTCACCTCGTATTGCATGAAGGCAGTACGGCTTTCTGTGCTACTGTGAGCTCCAATTTATTAACAGTAATGAGAAGTGTTACACTATACCTGTGTTGCTGGAAGTGCAGGTCAGTTTAAAATGATTTATGTGTATAAAATTGGTCAAAAGTGAGAGTAAAGGAATTTATAATGTTTCAAAGTATTTCTGTTTTAAAGAAACGCTTTTGTTTCATACTTTTAGTTAAAGACTATTAAAATAATCACATACAAACATTAAATAAAATGAATAAAACCTAAGAATTATAAAAACCTAATCTAAATTGTAAAATGAAAATATAAAATATATATTCAGTATATTAATAAACTATATTATTAATAAATACTATAAAAGCATGTAAAGTAAGTCAAATCTATTATATAGCACTTTTCACAGACACATCACAAAGTGCTTTACAGTACAAGAAAACCACAAATACAAATACCACAAAAATGTATAACCAGCTCACCATACTATTAATTAAATATGCTGTTATTAATAAATTTGTGGGGTGAATCAGGCTGAAAATGAATCCCATTAGGTAAAACAAATTTAAAAACATTAATAATGTTTAAAATAATACAATTTATATTTCAAAGGAAGGCTGTGCTTTTTGTCAGTGTTCGTCCGCGTCATCTTTTGTTATTGTCATGTGATTCCTTTTTGTCCTTCTCCCGCCACCGTCATTGTTCATTTGTTCCACCTGTGTTCATCCCGTCTGTGTCATCAGTGTAATCAATCCTTTATCTATTTATACCCTTTCGTCTGTGTCCTTCGTGGTCCGGTATTTTGATTCGTGTGGTCGTCTGTTCCTGTGTCTGCCTGTCTTCCCGCATCCAATATCTGTTCCCCGTAAGTGTTCAATAAATCCGTTTTGTAATGTACCTTGTTCTCAGTCTCGTCATGTCATCTTCCGCCAGCCAGGCGTTACACTTTTGAAGAATCCTCACTCTAAAATGACTTTTGCGGCTTGTTCAAACTACTTAATTCAAATGAATTGATTTTAAATAAATTGAAAAGTTTTTTTTTTTTTTGTGGAGACATCTTGATTATTTTATGTTCAATCCACTTAAATTTGTAAAAAAAGATTAAGCTAACTTAATAGATTTGTGTTGGGGTCAACTTTTTAAGGATTTCTGAAGGATCACAAGACACTGAAGGCTAAAGTAATGATGCTGGAAATTCAGATTTGGGTCTGCAGGAATAAAATAGAAAACTTATTTTAAATTGTAATGATTTTTCACAATATTTCTGTTTTCATTTTATTTTTGTTCAGACAAACACTGCAGCTTGTTGTTATCAAAATATTACAGCATTACCATTTAAATATGAGTCATTTATCAGCCATGACAAGAAAATAATATATTTTAGACATTTAGTCATTAGACATTTAGACATTAGACATTTAGTTGTTAGTTTGTTTAATTTATTGATCTCAGTAAATGTGATTTTTTTCCCATTGACATCTATACCCAGTTTTCAAGCCGAGAGAGCAAGCTTGCCAAAGATAATATGAAAACTACTGCAGAGAATATTGCTATAATTTATGTGTTCACATCAGTTTATATTTCGGGATATATTTTTATTCCACAGATGTAGTATAGAGTGACAGGAAATTCTCGAGGAGAGAGAGAAGATGATATGCTCAGTGTGTTTAATGACTAACCGCTGTGCAACGGCTCTGACCAATTTAATGTCTTTCAGATATATTTCATGTTGCCAGTTTTGAATTTGATACAGCTGACTAGGTATTGTTTTGGAATAACAGCCGCTTATCTATTTTCAGTTATTCATGGTAGCATAAAGAATTGCATCAGTGCTTCTGAACTAGGCTTGGTGATTTGTGTTTTTTTGTTTTGTTTAGCTCTTTAGGTTGTACTCTATACCAATGATATGCCATGTGCAGTGCAAATGTAAAAGAGCAGTGCCAATATAATTACATTTGACATCTTTAGTCAGATTGTTATATATCTTCACTATATGATCATAATATTGTTAATAGAGGTGTATTGGTACTGACACTTTTTTTGGTTTGCTACACATACTGAACAAATACCGTGTTGTTTTATCGGTGGCATAGGCAGTAATTAGTTTGAAACTACTAGTTTCTTAGATTGATCTTTTAAGGCGTGTCCCAAATCGTATACTTATGCACTATTCTACGCCATTTTGTAGTATAATTAGTAGTGCGTTTATGCTGAAAATTCTCTAAAAGAATAAGTTACAAATTCTAAAAAAGAATAAATATTAATGCCCACTGGTGGGAAGAGTACTGAAAATTCATACAACTAAAAGTACCATTACTTGCCAAAAATGTAGTCCAAGTAGAGTAAAGGTATTTGTTGTAAATACTACTCAAAGTATGAGTAAAAAGTAGGCCTACTGAGTGTACTCAAGAGTAGTGAAAATTATTTTACCTTATACTATGCAAATTAAAATGTAGCTTAAGGTTCATGTATTTAGATGAGAAGCAATTAGAGGTAAAAAAATAAATAAATAAAATAAAAAAATAGCTGTGACTATATGTTAATGCTTAGGTTATACACCTTGACTAACAAGCTATGAGTGTCCAGCAGTTGGCAATGCAAACCAAGCTTATGTAGCATGAAAAAAAAAGTACGTAATTTGTGCATGTATTTGAAAACGTAACATTCTGTAGTTACTGCTTACATTAGTTATTGTTTAAGGCCATTTGGGCCTTAATCATGGTTTCAGTCATAATACAGTAGGCATCCTTCATCTTCTCGTTAGTGACATGCAGTCTAAACGCTCATTGCGTGTAAAACATCTGTGCCGTTATTTATGTTGTTATCTAATTCGTTACACCACTGTATAAGCCAAGACGATGCATTTATTCAACTGTTAAAAATAAATGTGGAATGTTGCACACTTCATGCACTCAATGGTCATAGTTTTGCACATTTATCAGAAGGGGCGGAGCTAGCGGACACTGATATTGGATTGCTTTATTTATTTTGGATTCTGCTAACAAAATTCTCCCACATAAGTGATTATGCCACCTCCTGATGGTAAATGCGCTTGTACTCTTGATAGATACTATTTGGAAGTTTGATAGTTTATTTCAATAATCTGTCAACCGTTAATTGTTGCCTGGGAAATAGCTGTGAATAGCTGTTTAGTCAAAAAAAAACATTAGTTTTCCATTTATGACGACACTAAATTCTACACTACACAGTTGAGTGTATAAGTGCATAAGTGTATAGTGTGTCATTTGGGATTTGACATTTCCAAGTTGAAGAAACACACAATGTTTGAAATTAATTGTCTTCCTTCTGACCCCAACATTAGGCTAAATTGAGGATTTTTGTAAAATTCCAGACAAAATAAATTGGTCCTTTGTTCACTATATTTTACAGAGAATTCATTTTCAAACAAGTCGCAATATGATGCTACATTTTCAGAAGGTTGAAACTATTAGACAATACTCTTCCAAATCTCCAAATACCTGTGAGAAATATGTGTATTTATGCGTATTTAGCCCGAATCACAGCAGTGTTCATCTAATCAAAAAAAAATATTTATTGGATTCACTAAATCTGTTTAAGGTAAGCGGTTGCAAACAATTTATATGGGCTGAATTTAAACAAATTAAATGTAGAAATGTTCAACTTAATTTGTTTGTTTAAATTCAGCCCATATAAATTGTTTGCAACCGCTTGCCTTAAAATAAATGATTAAATCCAATGAATCATATTTTTTTCAGTGTGCCACATCTATTTAAATAGTGTGTCCCAATAAGGCAATCAAAACAACATCAGAAATAAATATATATATTTTTTTATCACATTTTTAATGAAAAACTCGATAGCATAAGTAAACCTCAGAGAACATTTCTGTTTTTTTAAGGGCCAGTTTATGGCCCTTTTAAATCTTTGATTATGTTGTTACTTATTGTCTCTGATCAATTATAAATTAGATAGCATACCAGGTTAAGAAGTCATCACTTGCCACTGGTTTAATGGTTTGGTCACAGTGAGCACAAATAAGAATGGATGTGACTGTATTTTAAATAAGAGATTATGCTGCCAATTCTGTGTGAATCTGGGTGACATTTAACAAGACTAATTGGGCTCACAATGGTGTATGAAAACAAAACTGTTTACTGAGAGAAAAAAGTAGACTCTTAATTCTGCTTGTTGTTAGTCACATAGAGTAAGCAATCTGTATAATTGTTTGAAGAGTGATATTTACTCTCCCTGCTCTCTTTAATTGTTTACTGGCCATTGTTTTGTCTTGTGCATAATGATAACTCTGAGAGACAGAACGCAGGAGGAGCAAGCTAATGGTTAGCGCACGGCTCTGAATATCAATATGCTTTGCGTGCTTCTCTTTCTCTCCTCTCATTTGGTTTGTCTTTTATTCTGTTTGCTTGCTGCCTCTCCCTCTGCCCCTTTGCTTTTCCTCAGTAGAGTTTTTAAAGAGATGCTGTCCGGATCGAAACCTTGTCCTTCCTGATCTAAAATAAACCAACCTTGGGAGCAGGGGAGGGGAGAGCTGAGGGCTCCAGTAGCTTCTGCTTCTATTGCGCTCAGATCAACTTTGTTTGATTATGTTTTCAAGGATACTGTGAATTAAATCGATAAAGTGCAAAAATGTTTTATTATGTCTTCTGAGGTTTTTGCTGACTGTACTGAATGTTAGTAAATATTTGTTATTTCTAGAGCCATTGTTATCGTTTAAACTCTATATCTTCTTTATATGGAATATACTGTTTTGAAAGGATCATTTCAATACTGTAAAATGATATGACAAAAACAAATATTTTTATGTTATGTTAGGTTTTTTAAATGTATTTTTAGTTATTCAAGGTTTAACTTAATATTATTAGTCAGTTTAACTTATGTTAATTTGAGATGACTAGAAAAATTCATTTGATTCAACTAAAGAATTTTTGGCAGCAAGACTTTTTTGACAGTGAAGTCAGAGGAATCAAATTTAAAAAAAAGTCTAGCTATCAAACTAATACACAACAGCATTTTCTATTGAAAATGTAAATCTGTTTATGTGTTCTGGTCATTGATTTACTTATCAATGACATTTTACCTGAGAATGAAAACTTTTGAAAACAGTGGTCAAAGTGCAAGTTTTGTGGAAATAAACAAAACAAAACAAACAAAAAAAAAAAAAATATATATATATATATATATATATATTGTCCTTGTGTAAACTATAAAAACATTCATTCATTAATTTTCATTTCGGCTTAGTCCCTTTATTAATCTGGGGCCGCCACAGCGGAATGAACCGCCAACTTATCCAGCATATGTTTTACGCAGCGGATGCCCTTCCAGCTGCAACCCATCTCTGGGAAACATCCATACACACCCATTCACACTCATACACAACGGACAATTTAGTCTACCTAATTCACCTGTACCGCATGTCTTTGGACTTGTGGGGGAAACCGGAGCACCCGGAGGAAACCCATGCCAACACAGGGAGAACATGCAAACTCCACACAGAAACGCCAACTGACCCAGCCGAGGCTCGAACCAGCGACCTTCTTGCTGTGAGGCAAACGTGCTACCCACTGCGCCACTGTGAGGCCTATAAAAACATAATTTTTGGTAATCATGGTAAAAATTTGTATAGATGCACAGTCTATAACCTGAAACTGGCAACAACTGACCCAGCAATTTATTTTAAGTTTTTAGTCATTTTATCAATCCTACTTTTTTGACAATATTATTTGTGTGCTAAACTTTTCACTGTAAACATATTGAAAACACACACACACACACACACACACAATTGTGCTTGTTTCATCGACTCACATTGTGCTTGCTTCACTAGCACTTATCTTCCACTGTCACAGTCTTCCTGTTCAAGAATCTAGGGATGGGAGAAACAAAGCTTTTCAATGCTTCCACTGTTTTAAAGTGTTCTGAACATCACATTTCAGAGACTCCTGGTGGTAAAAACTCTGCAAATCAAACAAAAACATGCATTAGAGTTGGCTTTTTCAAGCCTTTTTTAAGCTTGAAAATGAAAGTATAACCTATAAATGCACTTAGCTTATCATCTAATATCATTAAAGGCATACTATCTTACTCTTCTTTTTCTAACGATTTTAAAGGCTTACAGTTGAAGTCAAAACTATTCAAATTATTTTTTTCTTTTTCAAATATTTCCCAAATGACGTTTAACAGAGCAATGAATTTTCACAGTGTTTTCTATAATATTTTTTCTTCTGGAGAAACTCCTATTTGTTTTATTTTGGCTAGAATAAAAGCAGTTTTTAATTTTTTAAAAAGCATTTTAAGGTCAATATTTTTAGACCCCTTAAGTATTTTTTTTCAATTGTCTACAGAAGAAACCACTGCTATACAATCCCTTGCCTAATTATCCTAACTTGCCTAGGTAAGCTAATTAACCTAGTTATGTCTTTAAATTGCACTTTAAGCTGAATACTAGTATCTTGAAATATAATGTACTGTCATCATAGCAAAGATAAAAGAAATCAGTTGAGTTAGAAATAAATTAGTTATTAAAACTTTTATGTTTAAAAATGTGTTCTTTCCGTTAAACAGGAAAAAATATACAGGGAGGCTAATAATTCCGGAATTCAACTGTGTATGATCATGGGCTTTGCTAAACAGGTCAGCAAGAGACTATTAACTAATATTATTTGTTTTCATTTAACAATTGCCTCACTTAAACATCTACAGTACAAACAAACTAATAAAGCTGATCCAAGTAAAAAGAAATAAAACCTGTTTAGTGATTTACCAAAATATTCTTCTGTTTTTTAAACACACTGTTGTAAATCAGCTGCTAATGATCTGTAAGATTCATTTATGTTTTCTTTTATCTTCTCTTGCAGTGGAGAGGACTGCTGAGTTCTTTCTGCTGGAGGATGCAGCGCTGCACTTTCCGCATTTAATGGCCAGGTTGAACAGACGGCACCTCGACCAGCCTCACCTGCGCCTCGTAGACCTCCTGCTGGAAGTGCAGAGTGACCATAACCCCTACATCCTAACCCTCGTCTCCCAGAATCAACCACTGCACCACATAAACCTGAGCGTCCAGATCCTCAACTTCATCTACATCTCCATCTCTGATTTGCTCCAGATGAGCAATCAACCAAGCTCTAGTGAAATGTCTAACACTGACGGGCAGAGCGATGCCACGTTCAATCAGATTTACAAGATGAAGGAGCTTGAGAAGATGTTCGTGCAGCAAGGAAACGGTACTTACTCATCGCTTGTAGAGGATAGTAGTGAAGTTACCCAAACGCATTCATCCAGCCCCCAAACCAAACACTTCTACAAGATAGAAGAGAGTGAAGGGGGAGTGGCTAGTGCAGGAGGGCGGGGCTTGTGCACAATGGAGGGTGGGGTCAATCCCAATAAAGCAGAATTGCTGGATAGTTCGTTTAACAGAGAGCAAATTATTGTGGAGGTCAATCTCAACAACCAGACTTTGAATGTTTCTAAAGGGTCTGATGGTAAAGGTGCGTCATCCCTGCTCATTCACCATCATGCCAGTCTTCCTGTCACGCAGGAAGATAAGGAACGGGATGAAAATGAAGATGTTGGTGAGGATGAAGAAGAGGAATATGAACACAGAAATGAAGAAAATTGCAGTGATGATGAAGATGATGAAGACGAGGATGAAGAAGAGAACAACCTTGACATTCCAGATTCAGGACGCAGCAGCCAGGAAAGACGACGAGCCACAAGAATACCCACAAACACCGCTATGAGACAAACACTAATGGACGCCACATTAGAGGAAGGCAGGAAGAGAAGAAAAGAGCAGGAGGGTCTGGGTCAGAAGGTGAAGCTCGAAGAAAAGCAGCACTTTTCCTGCAAAAAGTGCCCTCGTGTTTTTAACAACCGCTGGTATTTGGAGAAGCACATGAACGTCACACACAACCGCATGCAGATCTGCAACAAATGCGGCAAGCGTTTTTTACTGGAGAGCGAGTTGCTGCTGCATCATCAGACTAACTGTGAGAAAAACATACAGGTACACACATCTGTCTGCATGCACACTTTAACCAATTCCACACAAACTTTGGCGCAAAGTCTTGAAAAGTTTAATTGTAAACTAGAGGCAAATAATACAATTTAATTAGACTCACTCAACAATCCAAAAAAAAAGGAATGTAATAATATTTCAATTTAGACCCATAAAATGTGAGCCCAAGTTATCATTTCAAAATTTGCCAATTGAAATGATTAAATAAAACATTTTAGAAATGCCTATTATTGCAAAGTAGATTTTTGATTATATGATATTAATTTTTGATGCTGATATACAGGTATACTATCTTTCATTTGAGGGTCAGTGAGTTTTTTTTTAAGAAAACAAACCTTGCTGGATAAAATTATTAATCATTTGATCAATAAAGAACATTTAAAATCTTACTAAGGATTTTTATTTCAAATATACTGTGTGCTGTTTTTTTAAGCAACTTTATATTTTCTATTTATCAGAAATAAACCCTTAAAGTATCTCAATTCCTCAAAATTATTAAGCTGTACAAATGTTTACACATTTATAAAAATGAGAAAATTTATGGAGAACCATTTCTGATTGAGTTAATGCAAGAATTTTCACAATAATAACTGACGTTTAAAATATAATTTTAATAGACTCTCATAATTTTACAAGCATAAAAATTATTTCAAATACATTTAAAAAGTTATACTTTATATTTATACCCACATTTTACATCCATATTTACATCCGTATATCCATATTTTTAAATTAATATATGCAAGATTAACCGTTACTGGTAAATGTATTTGTGCATAAATTGTGCATAATTCATAATATTTATTTATAATTTGTTATTACAAGAAAATTATCAACTTTTAGTTTATTCATGCACCGCTAGTATTTATATATCAATAAAAGAATGAACAAACCTAATTTACTATGTTTAAAAGTGGAATATGCGTTTTATCTTCTGGTACTTTGCTACGAGTGCATATTGTACAGCAGAACAGTAGACCAGAGAGTCTGGATGATATAGGCAGTCTGTATTTGGGCGTGAGGAACAGCTGTTTTCTGCCACTAAAGCAGGTCTGCCAGGCCATTTCCACCTCCAACTCAAACTGGATCTAACCATCCAGCGCCCATTTGTCCCTGCTGTATAAAGCACTAGCCAGGAATTGAGTGTAATTAAGAAAATAGTGCTGTTGTGCTTAATTTGATATAAATGAATTTGAAGTTAGAGGTGCCCTTTGCAACATTTTTTCTTTTTTTAGCTTGTGCAGTTCTTGGTTATCTCTCAGAATGATAAAAATCCTTAGTTTTCCATCGACCCCTTAGGGAAAGCTGTTTAGTGTAATGCCATTCATTCAGATCCTCTGATCTTTCCAGTGCGTGACTTGTGGAAAAGCTTTTAAAAAGCTGTGGTCTTTACACGAACACAACAAGATTGTCCACGGATACGCCGAGAAGAAGTTCTCTTGTGAAATCTGTGAAAAGAAGTTCTACACCATGGCACATGTCCGGAAACACATGGTTGGTGAGTACTGTTTAAATTAATTTAATTTGATTTAATTTCCATCAGTAAATCAAAAAGTGACTTTTGAAAGAATATTCTGCATGCTCTTTTTCAGTGTCATAAAATGAAATTGCCTATAATTGTCCATTTTAAACGGTCAGTATTTAAAATGACAAATAAATTTAAGGGTATAAATTGATATAATTCATGTACTGCTAACCATATGCTAGTGATCAGAGAGGGAAACATTTAATTTAATAATTTACTGAAAATGATGACATCTGTGTCTTACACTGTGAAATATTTTCAAAACGATTCAGAACAATGCATTGTGCAAGCCAGGCCCGTAGATTACAGTGTCATTTTGTAAAAAACACACTGTGCATTTGCACACGTACTTTTCTGTACTCCACTATTGTTGTTTTGGTTGTCTCGCACATATTTGTAATAAAATTTGCATGAAGTCACAGTTTTCACAAAATTACATTTTAGTACTTTACATGGAGATGATATTTGCATCATTTTCAAATGTTTGCATTTTGGAGGTTGTCTTGGAAATGAATGGCCAAAATGCTTTAAAAGGTTTCCTATACCTTATAATAAACCCTCAGATTTACTAGTTCAAATTGTCACATTTAATTGCTTGCTAATTATCCGTAATTATTTAAAAAATGTATCAGGCTTATGAAAAATACTTGCCTTGGAGACATTTGAGCAAAAATCGTTATGTTGCTTCTTGCATATTTTCTTCCAATTTCAATTTGAGTGGCACTTAAAAGTGACTTAAAAGTTCCAAGACCAAGTAGAATATTCATTCATTCATTTTCTTTTCAGCTTAGTCCCTTTATTAATCTAGGGTCGCCACAGCGGAATGAACCGCCAACTTATCCAGCATATGTTTTACGCAGCGGATGCCCTTCCAGCTGCAACCCATCACTAGGAAACATCCATACACTCATTCACACTCATACACCACTGACAATTTAGTTTACCCAATTCACCTATATCGCATGTCTTTGGACTTGTGGGGGAAACCGGAGCACCCGGAGAAAACCCACGCCAACACAGGGAGAACATGCAAACTCCACACAGAAATGCCAACTGCCAACAGGGCACGAACCAGCGACCTTCTTGCTGTGAGGCGATCGTGCTACCCACTGCGCCACCGTGAGGCCCCCAAGTAGAATATAATGTTAAAATTAATGTAATTACGACATGGCATGAACACTAATTTTATAGTTATAGTATAGGTATAGTTAGTAGTTAGTATAATTAGATTACCATGTTAGTTATGTATAGCTTTAAAATAGCTCTTACATCCAGCGTTGCTTTCATTATGATTATGTTTATTTATGTAGCACCGTGGTGCTACATAACATTTCATTCCACTGTATGTCCACACATGTAGCGGAATGACAATAAAGCTCAACTTGACTTGACTTGATTTAATATATTGGTACCATTTTGGAGTTTTGCATAAATGTTGGTATAGGGTCCAGTTTGTCCAGCAGGCTAAGTAGCAGCTTTACTAGCAATTTCTAACTTTAGTTTTTTCCTGTGTAACTGTCCTGAAAGATTTAGCATTACATTTTTTGATTAACTTGCTTTTTGTGTCTGATTTTTACAATGAATCAGTGACCTAAATAATACAAAACGATTCAACCTCAAACTCTTGATTTAAGACTCTCCTGATTTGCGGGCAACAGGCCACACCTTTAAACTTGATCTTCCTTAATATTCTGCATTACAACTCACAGATCGGTTTTAGCATAACAAATCTAGTTGGCAGTCAAGACACAACGAAATCCAGCAGTCTGGTCATATGCACAAAGCCATGTTGTGTAAATTATCCTTCAGGCAGAGGTAACATAGCACACTCTGGCCTTTGTACGGGACAGTACTTTCATCTCCTGAAGCCTGATCTTCCCAGAGCTTGGTTCGGCACAATAGTGAAATACCCAGCTCTGTTTTGAACGGGGGAAAGAGTTGCTGTGACCTTGCTTTGCCATCCAGAACAGACTGAGCCGAGGACAGAGGCTGTATTGTTTAATCTGCCCTGACAGCAGAGAGGAAATATCTTATCTAGAAGTGCTTCCTTCTACCAGAACCCACTCTATTGTCTGCAGGGCAACAAGTTAGACATGCTCATCTGAAACGGGCTATTAAGTATGTAAAGTAATAATGCAAGGTCTTATTATACGCTAAACTGTATTGCTAAATTTAATGTGCCTGTATTTTGTTTTGGATGTGCACTACAAAAGGTTTACTGGAGTCTAAGATATTAGATTGTCTGAAATTGTCTGGGGTCTGAAAGTTTCATTCAAGGATTTGGCCTCTCTAAACTCCACCTTCCAGAGAGCATTCTCTGCTCTGATTGGTCGTATGACCCAGTCTGTTGTGAAAACCACATGCACAAACAGAAGCGATTGCGTTGTTGTTGTTTTGTTTAAAAGCTACAGCGGCCAATCTTGTGTCTAAAATTATGCTATATCTCATTTAACTGATCCAAATCATAGTTTTCCTAAAAATGACTCAGAAACTCTGAAAAATCCCAAATACTTTCATTGAGAGATAAAAACTTTCAAAGTGTACATCTTTCACACCATTTAACCTGCAACCACCCAGTTCAAGACCTTCACACCTTCGTTTGTCAATTTAGCTATCACTAGTAAAGCCTAACAACTAGCTTAAAGCATGCTAGCAACATGCTGATTTGTGTTAACAACATGATAAACGTGCCAGAAGCATGCTAACCATGAAAGAAGCTTGCTAGAAATGTTCATTCCAGAAAGCACTATGCTAAGTCATACTCAAAATATGATAACAAAATTCTTGCCTTAAACATGCTAACAACATGCTAGTTTATGTGGCTTTGTCAAGCCAACATCTAGTTAATTTTGCTTGCAGTTTTTTACCATGAAAGCATTCTTCTGATACAAACAAGCAGATGTCATGTTTTTTTTAAAGTGATTTTTCGTCTGTTATTTGATTGCAGCTCACACTAAGGACATGCCGTTTACCTGTGAGACATGTGGGAAGTCCTTCAAACGCAGCATGTCTCTTAAAGTGCACTCACTCCAGCACTCTGGAGAAAAGCCCTTCAAGTGTGAGGTGAGTTCACGATTAGCAGTTGTAGGGCATCACATTTTTGTGTGTTTTGCCGAAAAAAGTCAGTTCACGCTATTTTTCAATCAGTGAAAAGAGACAAGTTACACTAACAGTAAAATTGTGTCCTTTTTTTTTTTGTAAATACAGGCCTAAAATTTGTATTTTGCCATTTCACCTTATAAACTGTAATTATATTATGTGAAATAATTTAGTGAGAAAATTGTTTGTGAAGTGTGATATGTGCTGGTAGATTTAATGCCAGAAGAACACAGATGAGAGTTTTAACGTTCTGTATATGATGCTGTAGAACTGCAGTGAACGATTCCAGTACAAATACCAGCTGAGGTCACATATGAGCATCCATATCGGACACAAGCAGTTCATGTGCCAGTGGTGTGGGAAAGACTTCAACATGAAGCAATACTTTGATGAACACATGAAGACACACACTGGTAGGAACCACTACGTCAAGTTTCTATATGTTTCAAAAAATGAACTAAAAATAATAATATTTATAATAACAATATACAGTAGTATGTAATGAGGTAATTTACTGATTATTGATATTAGGGCTGTACAATATATCGTTTTAGCATCGATATCGCAATGCGCGCATAAGCAATAATCACATCGTATGATCTGCAATGTTGAGTTGATATTATAGTTCAACATGAACCACAGTTGCAAAGTGTAACCACAATAGAGTAAAATGTATCATTTGCCTGTGATTGTGTGAGGATTTCAGGAGAGTTTAAAGCATTCAGAGACATGACATTTTTATAGCTTGTAACTTTCGATTTAAATTATGAAATAAGGTTAAACTTATAGAATTATTATGATGATCAAGACTACAGTGCTATTTCAAATTTGATTATTCCATTTCTGTAGCTGAATACCATTGAGATTTCCCCAAAAATTGTAAAGCACTGTTTATTTCACTTATATCTTTGATCTGTTATATTTATAAATGATTATAGCTATTAAAGTCATCTGGTAAAATGGTATTTATATCACAATATATTGCAGAAAAACAAAATATCACAATGTCAGATTTTTCCAATATCGTGCAGCCCTAATAAATATTATTAATATAGTGTTTATTAATAAATTTCATGAATTATATTAACATTGGTTAAGCTATTTAACCTATTTAACTGTTATTTAAACTAATATTATTTTATAATCACAAATTAGACAAATGGTGTCCATTAAATATATGATTGTGCAAATGATTTAATCTTAATACATATTTAATATTGTAATTTTATGCAATTAAAAACAAAAATCTCTTTATATACATTTACAAATTCATTCACAAATATATAATATTTAGATCAATTGTGTATATAATTGTAAAAAATAATTTTTCTATCCTTCTATGATGCTCCAGGAGAGAAACCATATATCTGTGAGATCTGTGGAAAGAGTTTCACGAGCCGGCCCAATATGAAACGTCACCGCCGCACGCACACTGGCGAGAAGCCATACCCCTGTGACGTATGTGGACAGCGTTTCCGCTTCTCCAACATGCTCAAAGCCCACAAGGAGAAGTGTTTCCAGGTCAGCAACCCCATGGCATCGGATACCACCACCAACCTGCTGGGCTTCGACCCCGCGTCAGCTGACATTGACACAGCAGCCAATCAGATTCCCAGCCACCCCGTGACTCCTCCCACCGAGGCTTCCAGTCTCCACCAGGTCAAGCCGCTTTCACTTCCATTCGTTCAGTCAATCGTAGGTCTTTCCTCTCCTCCTGCCCTGTTTTCCAATGAAAGGGTTCACACCGGTAACAACTAGTTTCATATATACAGTTTGTTTATTTAAAGTTTGTTTTTATCTGAAACCCAAAGCTTGCAGTAGCTTCCCGTGAGCTCTTTGATTCATATGCGATGTGAATCACTCTCGTCGGGGTTTCCAAACATGTGAGGTCTAAGACTTCTGTTAGGTGTTTGAACATTGTCTGACCTAAATATTCCTTTTAAACTGTGCAAATTTTCACTTCTCTTATTACAGTAGAGATATTTTATATATTGTCCAAATAAGCTTCTCGTATTACGGAAAGAAAACAAATGTTCTCATTATTTTTGTTGACATATAATGCATTTTTGTGAGCTACAGGATTAGGATTTATCATTGCATTTCCGCATTTCACATACTCTTGACATAGATGTTAATTTTCTGTCGGTTTTAGCCCAAAGTATACTTCATTTTTAAGATTTGTGTACAAGCTCAATTTGCTGCTCGATGGCCACATGAGCTGTTTTTACAGTACAGTACTAAGTTTGTCCACAAGGTGTCAACACTAAACTGGCCTTTGTTTCACAAATAGAAAAGAAACAGGCGATGGAACAAGAACTACAGTAAACTACTGAAGCTGGCGAAAGCATTACATACCAGTGCTAACAAAACCATTTTAGAATCAGAACTTTGAAGAGAAAAATCACAGACATTGGACAATGGGTAATTCTATTGTGTTCCCGCAAACTGTAAAATACATTTCCTGAGTCTGAACAGATTTATCAGCTATTTTTTACTGCGAAATAATAGGGCATACATAAATTAAGTATACTTTGGGCTTTATTCTAACCATTTGAGATTTCATATAGCTGCTTTGTGAAATTAAAAGCAGATGGCGCTATCTTGAAGTTTCGAAACAGCTCTTCAGTAAATAAACTATTAGCAGCTGCATCTCCCTGCCATAACCAAATCCTGATGCATCGCAGTAACCAAATCCTGTTAGCTTATATGTTATTACTGAATATGAAATGTATAATCACTCCAGCACCTTATTTTTAATCGCAGATGTATTTATATTGTCCTGTCAACTTCGACCTATTCTAAAAGTTTGCAATTGTTTGTTTTGTGAAGCGTCTGTGCAGGGCACAGTGTGAACGATTGGTTTTCTTCAAAGGTTATATGTAGCAAAGGCACTTGAGAATAATCATTTAAGAAATATTCATTGTTTAAAAAAAAAAAGAAAATCCCAAAGAAGGATGTTTTGCAAGTTTTTTTATTTCTCTATCTCTCTCTATAACCTTTTAAAATTTTCTGAGCACTTTACTCTCAGTGTTGGCCATTTGTGTAATGGCAAAATCTGAAATGCCTAAAACCACTTATGAAGAAATGAGTGTGAAATGGAGTGTGTTTTATTTTGCACAGAGGCAATATCAATCCTGGAGGAACGCCAGGGTGTGTATGGTTCAGAAATATTTTTTGTGTTGAATGTCTGAAATGCTTTATGGTACACCGAACAAGTTTAACAGCTATTTTTTACAGCAATATATCAGTCTTTTACTTTTTTTATTTTTTATTTTATTTGATGATGGATTTAAATGGCAGCAGGCCTAAATAACTTAGGAAAAGTGAAGAATTGATTTGTCAAATGATAGATCTCATGTTATGTTTTTTTTTTGCCCTAAAATGTAATTATGTAGCAAACTGTTAGACTGACATGTAAGCTTTGAGATGGGCCTGTTAAGAGGCCACATAGAGAACGTTTGTAGAATTTCCTTATCCATTGACAGAGAGGATAATTACAAATATAGTTCAAGAAAATGCTAACAACTCTAGAAGCAGTAAAACGTAGCTACAGTATAATAGGTATTATCCAAAATATATATATTGAAATATATATATTTATATATACACACACGTATACAATATGTATAAATATACATAGTCTGTAAATATATTCTGTGTCAGATTCATTTTACATTCAGTTTACATTCTTTACAGAGTCAAATGAATGTGATGAGATGTGGAGGTCAGCACTTGCAGGATGCAAAAAAGCTTTTAATATGGGGAGGAAGCTCTAAAGAAAATGTCTTTACATTTTCAGTTTTACCTTACCATGTTCACCAGTTAAGTTCTTGGGTTTAGAAAAATCAGCTTAATGCGGGTTATGGCAAGTGGCTTTAAATGGTGCTTTAGGAAGTTTCAAATGGTCTTGGCAGAATGGTCAATTAAAAGGGATAGTATGACTAAAAGTGCAAGTTCTGTTATTTAATTCCCCTCATGTATTTTGAAATTCGACTTTTTTCTTAAAAAAAGATTTATTAATTAGAAATCAATCATTTTATTCAATATTGAAATGTCTATCAGACTGAAATGGTCTCTCAAGATAAAAACAATTATTGAGCAGCTAATTAGTTTATTGAGCTAAAAGTCTTAGTTAGTGGTTTGGTAATAGCGTGAATTGTACATTAAAATAAAGTGTGACCAACATTTCTAACTCTAACTCCTCCTAGAGCTTTAAAGCTACAACCACCAAACTTGGTACACACATCTAGAAATTTTTGACGTAATGTGTTATGTCTTTTCTAACTGATTGTACTTAAAGTTTTAAATTGATGATAACATTTAAGATAAATCCCGTTGACTTGACGGAATTAACAAAAACTATTCAAACAATTTTACAGGGTTCCCACGCTTCTTGAAAGTAATTGAATTTCAGACATATGAATTCAAGCCCTGGAAGTCACTTAAACAAACATAGATCCTTGAAAGTGCTTGAATTTAAAGTTTATGAGGTTATTTCAACAACTGTACTGTGCTGCTTTCAAAAACTGAACAAAAAAACTACGAAATTCATCATTTAAAAATCTTAAATTTCAATCTTATACAAGAACTATGACAAATCATGCATTTTATCAATATTTCAGAAACCACATTTGGATATTGCCAGAATTTAATTCATTCATTCATTCATTTTCTTTTCGGCTTAGTCCCTTTATTAATCTGGGGTCGCCACAGCGGAATGAACCGCCAACTTATCCAGCATATGTTTTACACAGCGGATGCCCTTCCAGCTGCAACCCATCACTGGGAAAGAATTCAATTCAACTAATTGTATTAAAGTTCTTTAAACATGACTGTTTAAAATGGTCAACATTTTTGAAAATGACATCATCATTGACATTTTATGACATTTTAATGTGAGATGTTAAGTACAGGAAGGGCTTTCATGGTGCTGTATATGCCGGGGCTGTGAATTCAATTAAAAAAATTTTGTGATTTAAAAAGTCCTTGAAAGTCCATGAAAGAGTGGTAACCCTGATTTTACAGTTTTTCTCAGTCGCTTTAGTACAATTCTCAGATCAGAGTTGAAGTTTGCAAATATGTGTGTGCATTTCTCAAAACAATTTGTACAAACAGCAAAACACTATGGATTTCGTGCAAAAGCCTGTAACTTGCTCAAAATCTTCAGTTCATCTCTCAAAACTAAGTCTTTATGTCATTGAACATGTCAGTGCCATCAGAATGTCAATCCTTGTGTCATTGTCTACGAACAAGACAGTCAAATTACTTAGTCATGTTGTCAATATAACGGTGTACTTTAGAGGGAAGTTCTGATGTAAACTGTGGCTTAAGTTTTGATGACAATTATTGTAAAATGTAAGTTACACCTTTTTGTTTGATTGCAAGAGACTGCACAAGATTCACATTTACACTTTTATTGTTTTTATTGTAATTTGTTGACAGACCATGTCATACCAACATAGAAAAAACCCACTGCAAACAGTAACACAAAGGGAAAAAAAAGATAGGACAATATTCTGTACAACAGCACAGGCAGTGCAGTAGGAATTGGTGTGGTCTTCCTACATCTCTTGTCGTTCCTGTATGTTAGGCCACAAATTCTATATACAAGACATAGAACATTGTGTTGTGCTTCAGCCATATACAGTATATACTTGCCCATTGATTGTCAATGAGATGCACCTTTGTTAGAGGAAGTCAAGTCGCCTGAGAGCAATTTACCAATTCAGGACAGATTTAGAAAAAAACATATAATGGAAATGTATAGAAATATGTTTGTCACATTATGACAACTTGGTCAACCATTTTGCAGTTAATGACTTATACGATGAACTAATGACTTGGTGTTTTGAGGAGTAAGACTATTGCACAGTGAACTATATAATACATTTTGATCAACATGACATAAACAATTGATAATGTAGCAAAGAGCAGAGAATTGTACATAATCATTTACATGGATGTACCAAAGCAATTGCAACTTGTTCAAAGAAGTGAGAAACTGCTTATATGATGTGCACAAGTGACATCATAATGTGAACAAATAGTTTTGAGAATTTCATTCTGATCTGAGAATTGTACTAAAGCGACTGAGAAAAACTGTAAGAAAAACTGTTGTCTGTTTAAAATTACTACTTCAAACTTAAAGCTCCTAAATCTACTACAAACTCTTTCGACAAGTTTTCTCAAGCCAGCATATAGTTTATCTCCTTAAACCTTTCTTAATATAGTTCACAATATTCTGCATTGGCCATCATGCTTATTCCTATAACCGTAAGTTAGTCATAGCTTAAATCTGGAGGCACTGTAACAAACCAGCCTGAAGTGTCTAATGGAATGGAGTTGCCATGATTATGAATGTGTAAGTTGAAATTACAGTGGCGGTGATTAGTAAAGTCAAAGATTTAAGCAAAGATTTAAGCAGAGGAGACATTAAAAATGATTTTGGTAGAAATCTTGCAATAGTGTTGATGATGATGATTGTTTAAGCCTCTTTATGGTTTTGCCACAGTTCGTCCATGTTATCAGTGTTTTTATTTATTATTGGACCTTAAACCGAGCTCACTTTGTCCTCACACATTGAGAATACTTTCATTTATGCGTTTATTAAATTTTTTAAACATATGAAGACTTCAGATGCGCACATTATGTTGTTTTTTCTTTCAAATGAGCATTGAGATTTAGCAAATCACAATTTAATGACATCAATATAAAGCATTTCAATATATGACTAATAACCTGACATTAAAGTCTGTGTGAAATCTTTATTTTGCTAGTGTACATTATTATCCTTTACGTGAACTATTAATCCATATACGTTAATCTACTGAAAAAAAAATTTTTTGGTAATCTTCAATCACAGTCTGACCATTTGCTTGCACATTTGGATTGGTGGTCCTTCTCTGATTATGTCAGTTTGACGCCTTCAGCCACAATATACTTAAAGTACACATGAAATCAAACCTTGAAACAAAATAGATTTTGTTAGCTCACATTGCTAGTGCTGTGGTAAACACTTCATTTGCGCATGTCATTAAGAAAAAAAAAAAGTAAACTGTTAACTCTTGTAGTCTAAATTTGAAATCTGAAAATGCACTTCTGCTTTGTTTTCTTCGATTACGTCTGCCTGAGGTATTGGGCGTGGTTAACATACTTAACCGCGGCCCTCCAACTGTCAGTTTTGACAGCGCTATAACAACAAACAGAAATGGTCAGGAGAAATGTAATATTCTGTTTCTCTAGGACCTACATCACAATACGAAAAAAAACAAATGCCCACAGCTTTAACTTCATGCTGACTTTAACCACGCCTGTCTTACTGTTAAGGTCTTTGCACGATGAAGTCCAAAATTGTCATATGTGTGGTTTTTTTTTTTATTCATATGCGACAAATTTGTCGCGTAAACAAACCTTGCACACTGAGTCCGATGCGTATTAATTAATCCATTATGAAAAAAAAGGGCTAAACACTTCGGAGTCAGTTTAAGCAGTGCTACTTTGTTCTCCTCTCTTCTCCAAAGTAGAAAAAGAAACAGGAATAGGCTGCAAATTGTGTTCATCCAATACTACATATAGAGGAAGGAGAGTTCAGCTCATTATCAAAGAGCTGCGCTGGATTATCCCGAAATGCAAAGTTTATTTCAGCAAATCTTTGATACATTGCTTGTCATATAGGGGTTCTCGACTGTCCGCCACATTCTGTCTTTATTTTATACACTGTCATAAACTTATATCTGTAGCTCAAATGACGGCATTCTGTACTTTTTGCTTGTACCATGGCTCTGAACTGTCAACACACTTTTCTGGATGCCTAAAGCAGAAAAAAATCAATCCTGGTTTGAATTTTTTTGTGACGGGACGAAGGTTTCGGAGGCAGTGTGTCAATACGATTCACACAACGTGAGGTCAGATTTATTTTTTAGCGTTCTAAAATTTCGAATTCAGTGTGCAATTACCTTTAGTTTGCTACAAGGGAATGATGTGCAAGAAGAAAGCCCCACCCCTTACTCAGCATTCCATTTCAGTTGTAAGTACATCAGCATACTATAATAAAAGTCTTAGCAACTTCTGCAGACTTTAAAGAAAAAATGTATATAGATTTTTTGCATCTGAAGTCTTCATGTTCAATCTCATGTCCTTCTCCAGTAATTTTGACATATTACGAAAAAAAAAATCCCCAAAAAGTATTCTCTTGTCTTTTACCATTGAGTTACCTTTTTACTTTTTTTGTGTGTGCATGTGTGTGTGTGTGTGTGTGTGCACTTTATTTGAATACTAAACTTAAGGTACAAGGTTTCAGATAATACAAGTTTTGTTAAAAACTAAAGTCTTATATTTTATGTGAATTTAAATTGCACAGAGGTAAACAAACCTCAATCTCTGCAGATGTTGTAAGTAAAAGGCCATCGAGGAGCTAAATCTGAAAGACTTTTTCTCTTACTGAATTAAAGGTGGAAGTCTTTGTTTTTAAAGTATATTTTGCTTACTTTATTATTCATAGTTTGCTGCTTATTAAGAAAGATTTAGGATTCGCTGTGGCCTTCTTGTTTTTCTTTTTAAATGTTTATTTAAGTGAATTTGGAAAGAAAGTAAGACTTATGTTAAGAAGGATTCATGTTAGTTTGTTCTGGTGTGTTCTATCCTTTGTAATAAATAATAAGCGATTAGCAAGAGATGATTTGCACTTCAGAGTTTGAGTAGTTTGTTTAAAGAAACCACTCACACCACGTTGAATGATATTTTAAAGCCAAATTCGAGAAATATATATCGTTAACTAGCACTTCAAATGTAATACTTAAACTCTCCCGTGCTTTCAGTGTATTAAACCAATCATGAGTGTGACTGTTCTTAAGTTTTAATACTATAACCTAGTTAACTTTGTGGACATCAGCTGGCAGCCATGCCGGTTCTGTCAGCCGATTACTAAACGATGCAAGGACTAGAGTCTAGCGGTGCTAATAAAACAAGGCTGTATTTTATGTCATTTTATTGTACTGAGTAATAATTATTGTCTGTAACAAAACAAAATAAAATGATCATTTCAATGGCGAACTAAATGAAACGTCACAGCAAGTATTTTTGTGTGTTTTTTTTCTTTACTGTAGATGCCAAATGCTTGTTTTATACAGAGCACAATAAAAAATTCATATTAACAATAAATAAAAAACATCAACAACTAAAGAATTACACAACATTGCTCTCCATAAAGTGTTCAGAAACAGCATTTCAAAATCCAGCCATTCTAAAGGATAAATGACTTATTAATGTCTGAATGATGAATATCACATGATCACTTGCATGGAATGAGTTTGAGATTGGATGTTTGGCGTTTTCACATCTTTAGATCCTTTGCATTGTTCTAAAATATTTATAAATTGTTACAGTGTTGCAATTTCATTTTCATAAAGCAACATTTCACACAATATCATTTTTATGTAGTTTACACAGAGAAGAAAATGGTATTGTTGTCAAAGTCTTGCACTTAGAAACCCTTTTTTTTTGAGTTTGCATTTTCAGGCCTTGAAAATGCTGTTGTTGTGTGAATGAATGGCAAAAGATTAAAACTTAAAAACTAAACATTTTCAAAGTGTAATATTCGTCTGTATTTTGGAGTTTTTTTAAGGAAAATTGACAAAACTCCATCTAAATTGTATACTGGTCTCTCACTTTGTCTGTTCTAGGTTAATCATCGATTTATTTTGAGTGGCAAAAGTGAAATAAACAATACTGGTTGTAATGTGACATTTGTAATAACTCATAGAGCATATGTTAAAGCCTGGTTAATTGCATTTTCACCCAAATTAAACTGCTTTTTATTGGGGTATGGAATTTAGCATGATTGCAGTGTTCGTATATGCCTAGACAAAATGTGCCATGTTCTGAAACAAATGTTCCAACTGAGCCAGGTTTGAAAATGCTTTAACTTTATCTCATGATATAAAAGCCGATTTAAGATCAGCAGGGTCCATACTTTGATTTTTTGGTGCCCTGAATGATTGGCCAGTACTAGTGTATAGGTTTACATTTTTGTGAGGCGAAGAGTGTTAAGACGAACTCCCAGAACTGTTGCACCAGATGCATATCGATTCTCCCTCAGGATGCCGTTCCATGTCCTCTCGCTTTCATCATACCTGTCAACAAACACCAAGCTGATTTCAACACATACTTGGATTTGAGGAATCATGTTTATGTGGTCAAATCACTGTGGTCAAATCATGTGGTCAGTGATCGTTCACCCCAAAATGAAAATGCTGTCATTTACTCTCTCTTTATGAGTTTCTTTCTTCTGTCGAACACACAAGAGGATATGTTGGAAACCTGTAACCATTATTTTCCATAGTATGTGTTTTTCCTGCTATGGTCAATGGTCAAAGTCAATGGTTACAGGTTTCCAACATTTTTCAAAATATCTTCTTTTGTGTTCAGCACAAGGTTTGGAGCCAATTGAGGGTGAGCAATTGGTGAGTAAATTTTCATTTTTAGGTGAACTATCTCTTTAAGAAAAAATGCCTTTATATTAGTGGAGAAACACAATATATCAGTATTATATATTAGCTACAAAGTTCACATTCCGCTTGCTGAATCATATGACAATAAAGACTTAAGTAATGATGCTAAAAATTCAGCATTAAACCATAGAAATAAATTACATTTACATACGTTTTATAGGTAAATTAAAATGTTGACATATTTAAAGGGACGGTTCACCCAAAATAAGAAAATTCTGTCATCATTTACTCACCCTTTACTTGTTTCAAACCTTTATGATTTGCTTTCTTCTGTTGAACACAAAAGAAGATATTTTGAAGAATGTTGGAAACCTGTAACCATCGACTTCCAAAGTATTTGTTTTTCCTACTATGAAAGTCAATGGCTACAGGTTTTCAGCTTTCTTCAAAATATCTTCTTTTTTCAGTTCAACAGAAGAAAGAAACTCATAAAGGTGTGGAACCACTTAAGGCTGAGTAAATAGTAAAGTTTCATTTTTGGGTGAACTGTCCCATTCATTTTGCATTTTATAAAGATATTTACAATATATTTTCAAGTAAATGCACCCTCAGAAACTTCTTCCAAGGACAAAAAAAGGTGGAATATAAAAATCTCACCAACCCCAAAACCTTTAAATGGTACTTGGATAAATCAACTACTAAATAGATGACCATTTTAATCATTCATAATATTGGATTTCTGTAGTAAATGTGCATCTCACCTCCAGATGTCATTCATTTCCTGCGGCATGAGATCATCACTGTCCTCTTTAGGGAACATGGCAAATCCCCCCACAGCGTAGAGGATCCCACCGACAGACACCAGGCTGAGAGAACTGCGGTCCTGTGGAAACTCAACGAACTCTGACCACCTGAAAAAAATATAGTTTATTATAATATTGCAAGCTCATTATGATGAGTGTGTCAATTTACGTTTAATCAGTTAGACTAGAGAACCCAAATGCTCCATCAGATAGCAAAATTGAACATATGATCAAATTCCAGACTTGTCTGAGATGGCAGTGCTCATTTATAACACATAAAATATAAATGTTAAAATGTAAAATGCATTTTTGTTTTCTGGGAAAAAATGATCAAAGGAATTGATGACTCATCCTGCACTACAGAGATATTTATCCAATCAAAAGTGTCCTGCCTCCGCCCTCTATTAATCAACATTAATGGAAAATGTGCCAGAATTGGCAAAGAATGGCTATTTTTCATCTGTAGACCCTTGACAGAATGTTAAAAAGTCACACCTTAAAATATAAACAAAGCATAATAACTGTCAAGTCTACTGTCAAGAACACAGTACTAATGTTGACATTGCTGAGTTGTCAACAACCAATGATTAACATAAAACTGAAAAGAACGAAAAGTATGTAATCTTCTAATTGTTGGTGGGATGGAGTTCCATTTTCTAGCAGCTTTCAATGAAACTCACATGAAACCAGCTAGCAAATAGTATATCTCTTGACATAATTAAAACCTTTTGTTGTTGTTGTTTTATACTGTCCGTGTCCTTTCTAGGCTTTCATTTGGTTGTATTGTGGAAACACTTACTTGTTGGTTTTGATGTCATAGACCTCAGCGCTGCCCGTGAGGCCCGAGTCAGTAACACCAGCCACCACGTAGATGTTGTTTTTGTGGATTGTGACCCCGAAGAGCGAGCGTGCTGTGTTTAATGGAGCAAGGTCTTTCCACTGATGCATTTTAGTGTCATAAGCACATACCCGATTCAGACACTCTCTACAAAAATAAGACAAATATGTGAACATAAGATGCATGGCTATGGGGGGAAATAAAGACCACTTGGATTCTCCGTTTATATGAATTAACAATAAATCTTTTTGGGGGGTTTTGGATTGTTCTGTAAACTGATGGGGATGTTTCTTACTAATTTCAAATTGCAATTTAAAAATCAAAAACAAAAAATGTGCCATGTTTTTAACCATATTCATAGTAGACTATACAAAACCAATGATTTCACTTCTTAAAATTAATATTTGGTGGCAAAATCCTGTTTATGTTTTATTTATTATTGTTTAGAGTATATATAGAAACATTCATGTTGTTATTGCTTAACATTTTATCAATTTTATCCCATTTCAAATATTAATATTTTGTAAAAGTATCTTTAATGTTTTTATCAATATAATGACTCTTTGCTAAATTAAAGCATTATTATTATTATTATTATTATTATTATTATTATTATTAATTCATTCAGTCATTTTCTTTTTGGCTTAGTTCCTTTATTAATCTGTGGTCGCCACAACGGAATGAACCGCCAACTTATCCAGCATATGTTTTACGCAGCGGATGCCCTTCCAGCCGCAACCCATCACTGGGAAACATCCATACACACTCATTCACACACATACACTACAGACAATTTAGCTTACCCAATTCACCTGTGCCGCATGTCTTTGGACTTGTGGGGGAAACCGGAGCACCCGAAGGAAACCCACGCAAACACGGGGAGAACATGCAAACTCCACACAGAAATGCCAACTGACCCAGCCGAGGCTTGAACCAGCGACCTTCTTGCTGTGAGGCGATTGTGCTACCCACTGCGCCACCACGTCACCTTATTATTATTATTATTATTATTATTATTATTATTATTATTATGGAAAAGTATGTTGCAGCTGGAAGGGCATCCGCTGTGTAAAACATATGCTGGATAAGTTGGTGGTTCATTCCGCTGTGGCGACCCCTGATTAATAAAGGGACTAAGCCAAAAAGAAAATGAATGAATGAATGGTAAAGTATGTAAAATTAAGTATAACACTACAATACGGGACACACACTAAATGTTAGACAATGTATTTAACAAAACATTTGTTCAAGTATTTAATCATGTCATGTTTGTTAACGTCAGGTAATGAAAATGAACTTGGTCATTGTTGTTCATTAGTAATGTTAACAAGCACAGTGTTGGAATTTAACAATGCATTAGTAAATGCTGTGCAAGCATTGTTCATTATTAGTTAACATTAGCTACCTGTGTTGTATTGTTAAGTATTACCATTGTTTTAGTAATATGTCTGAAGGAGCATGTGACACTGAAAACTGAAAAATTAGCTTTGCCATCACAAGAATAAATAAAATTGATATAAATTTTAAAAATAATATATTTCAATTTTACTGTAATGTTGACTTTGAATTTTGCATGATTCAAAAATATGATCAAATGCAAATCAAGCATTTTGACAGATATTAAATACATATTCCATCTCAGATTGCACAAATGAACGTACTTGTTCTCTCCCTTTCCTCCGATTACATAAATCATTTCATTATGAGACACAACTCCATGGCCATATACCAGGTAGGGAAGTGGATCTGACTCGGCCCATTTAAGAAACCTTAAAACAAACAAAAACTGCATTATTTGTTGTAGTCTGGAAAGTTCATGATTAAAAAACACACATTGAAAATCAATATTCAAATAACTACAACATGCTTACTGTCTGTCGTAAACCATAACTGTGTCCAAAATGTTTTCTCCTTCCTTCATTTCTCTCCCTCCAATCACAAAGATGAAGTTTTCGGCTTCACCCATCCCGAACAGGAAGCGGGGGGAGGGTATTGGAGGCATACCCATCCAGTCTGATGATGCAGGGTCGAACTGTAAAGATGACAGTATTTTGTTAACATCATCCATAGGACATTTATGTGAAAGTTTGCTGATCATTTAAAGACCCCATGAAATCAAAATTAGAATTATGTAAGAATCTTAGAATCTTTAGAATTAGAATCTTATAGGAAAACTGATCAAAGTAAGTCATAACTTATCCTGCATAGAGATGTTTGCCCCTCACTTGAACCAGCTAGCAAATAGCAAATCTCATGACATAATTAAAAACTCTTTAAAAATGTCCTTCCTAGTCTTTTATACGTTAAGTTATCCCCAACAAAAACAAAACATTCAGTCACACTTTATTTTAATGTAAATTCACGCTATTAACAAACCATTAGCAAGTCACTAAGTAAGACTTTTAGCTCAATAAAGTACTAAATAGCTGTTTATTAATAGTTAGTAAGGGTTGGGGTTGTTATTGTGTAGGATTAGGGCTGTAAAATAAGATCATACTTTATAAGTGCTAATAAACAGATAATATCTTAATAATAGGTAGGTAATAGGCCGGTAGTAAATAATGTAAAATGTTACTGTTGCTAATAAAGTGTTACCAAATATTCTTCAAATGCTTGGGTAGTTCAAATTCGGAAATTTATTTGGGCTACAATTAATAACATTCCTGAGACACTGCTAAAACCTAAAATGTCTTGCTTTTCTTAATAAGTGTGAATCTCAGGAGAGCTTCTTTATCTACGTTCCTCTGCATCTTGTGCACAACCATGTCCACAAAGCTGTCAAAGCATATTCATTCACGGATGGACAAATGTTTAAAGGGGTAATTCACCCCTAAAATTAAAATATCTTCAGCATTAACTCAAGCGGTTCTGAGATTTTATGAATTTATGTCTTGTGTTGAACATAAAACAAGAAACTCTGAAGAATGCTGGAAACCAGCAGCCACTGACATTAATATTCATTCATTCATTTTCATTTCGGCTTAGTCCCTTTATTAATCTGGGGTCGCCACAGCGGAATGAACCGCCAACTTATCCAGCATATGTTTTACGCAGCGGATGCCCTTCCAGCTGCAACCCATCTCTGGGAAACATCCATACACACCCATTTACACCTGAAATTAATAATATGAACCAAAACAAAAATTATGGAAGTCAATGGCTGTTTTCCCCAATATTCTTCAATATACTGTTAAAGTCAAAATTATTAGCCCTGCTGTGATTTTTTTTTCTTTTTCAAATATTTCCAAAATAATGTTTCACAGAGCAAGGGATTTTTCACAGTATTTCATATAATATTTTTTCTTCTGGAGAAAGTCTTATTTCTTTTATTTGGGCTAGAATAAAAGATTTTAATTTTTCAAAATTTTAAAGTCAATATTATTAGCAATTTTTAAGCAATAAGCAATATTTTTTTTTCGATTTTCTACAGAACAAACCAACTGTTATACAATGACTTGTCTACTTACCCTAAATTGCCTATACTTGACCTAATTAACCTAGTTAAGCTTTTAAATTGCACTTGAAAAATATCTAGTAAAATATTATGTACTGTCATTATGGCAAAGATAAAATAAATTAGTTATTAGAACTTAGTTATTTAAACTATTATGTTTAGAAATGTGTTAAAAAAATCTTCTGTTAAACAGAAATTAGGGAAAAAAATATACAGGGGATCTAATAATTCTGACTTCCACTGTATCTTCTTTTGTGTTCAACAGACGAAAAAACCCCAAACTGATTTTATACAATTGCAGGAAAAGTAAATGATAACAGAATTAAAATTTTTGGGCGAACAATACATTTAAGCCGTGTTGGCGTGGGTTTCCTCCGGGTGATCCGGTTTCCCCCACAAGTCCAAAGACATGCGGTATAGGTGAATTGGGTAAGCTAAATTGTCAGTAGTGTATGTATGTTAATGAGTATGTGTGGATGTTTCCCAGTGATGGGTTGCAGCTGGAAGGGCATCCGCTGCGTAAAACATACGCTGGATAAGTTGGCGGTTCATTCCGCTGTGGCGACCACAGATTAATAAAGGAACTAAGCCGAAAAGAAAATGAATGAATAAATATACATTTAAGCCATCATTACACAAAAAAACCCTTATAATTTCATGGTGTCTTTAACACCTTACATATAAGTATATATAGATGGGTAGAGACAAACACAATCTTATCAGTTTACTCATATTGTCTATTTTTATGTTGTCAACACACTTCCCAATGTGTAAAATGAATAATTCTGGCAAAAAAATGAATGAAAACTTGACTGAAGCAGTAAATAAAGCAGCCCTTTACCTGTAAAAAGTATGAGTAAATCTGCTCATCTTTGTTCTGCTCATCAAAAAAGAGTCCACCTGCCACAAATATCTGGTTTTCCTTTGTAACCAGACTGCAGTGATTTTTGGGAATTTGAGTTGAGACTGACGCCACATAACAATCATTTCCCGTGGGGTCATAAGCCACCGATGCAGAGTCATTGACTAAGAAGATCAACTCTCTCAAGAACATCCCGTACCGCAGGTTGTCATTCAAGATTCCTGGAAGTCGCTCGTCCTGCTCTTCCTGCTCTTCCTCCTCTTCATCTCCCTTCTTCTGTTCTTCCTCACCAGGACTCTTTTTGCTTTTGGTTTTCTTGACCTCTGGAAGCTTCCCAGCATGGGCATCTTTGACCAGTTGGAGTTTTTTGCCGATCTCAGGGTTGGAGCTCAACCACTCATGTTTTTCCACATTTTTGGCAAAGTAATCCCGAGGAACCAGACGTAGCCTGACGCAGTCCAGCAGATCTGGTAAGTCCCCAATCCTGTTCTCTTGGTCATGTCCAACCCACTTAATCAAAGCCTCAAAAACGTCCTGCTCCGTCTCTACGTTCAAAGTGTCCGATGCCATAACTGCCGCCAATTCACTTGGAGTCAGTTGCAGGAATTCTTCATCCCGAGCAATAAACTGAAAGCGCTCACAAGCAAAGTTCCTCGCCGATATGGCAAGACGGGGACAATCCAACATCAGGCCCAATCTAAAAATGGCCAAGCAGTTGCTCAAACTCAGTCGCTTTTGCAGGAACGAAACGCATACAGTGAATATTGACGGGATCTGAAGCATGTTGGACAAGGCAAAGATGTCCTGAACGTTTTGCTCCGTCACATTGATGTTGGAGGTGTAGAGGTACTTCAGGATAATTCCCATGACTCCAGGCTCCACATCCTCCAAAACAATCTCCCGCTGTTTGCTCTCCTCCACACCTGATTTGAAGAAAGCTCTGAAGTAGGAGCTGCAGGCCGCCAGGACCAACCTGTGGCAGGGAAACTCCTTGTCTTTTATCTTCAACACACAGTCGACCATCATATCGCTCTCCAGGAGATCATACAGGCCATCCTGCAGCAAGGTTTGCTGGTACATTCGCGGCTCCTCCATTGGGTCTATGGGTAGAGCCATGCTGATCGTCTTCAATCCCTATGTGTCCCACTGAAGTCAATGAGTGTCTGTACAGGTAGCACACTTCTGCTTCTGGTGGAGAAAGGAGAGTCAGGGCTCAGTCAGTTCCGGGATTCATCAGCTGTCCCAGGACTTCAACCCAGCTCCAACTGGGGGATATTTATAGATCCTTCACAAAGATGTGGAATCCATACTTGTACATGTGAAACACAACCCCTGCTCCCTGCAACAGCTGACACACTTCCCCAATGAGGGGCGGTCAGTGTGAAAAAAACACTGGGTGAGATCATGAGCTACTGCATACAACCTTAAAAACTATGGGACTATGAATCACTCTTTTGACATTATTTTAAAGACTTTTATTGACGTAATTGCAATATTTCTTAAAATCTTCCATGCTCAATAGGTTTGGCATCAAACGTCCTACATTCAAAAATGCTCTGACATTAGAAAGACAACTATTTTACATTTTAGCAAATTGGTTGCTGATGTGTATGAATTCATACTCATTTATACAGAACTTTATTTTAAGGTGTCCTTGTTATACGTGTGATAAGGTATTTACTATAGTAACTTAAAAAAGGTTATGCATAATTACATGCAACTAACCTTAGACCTAACCCTCATCCTAACCCTAACCAAAAAAGTAAAGACAACAAACACTTAATACACAAAGACACTTCATTGAACATGCATTATTATTACATTATATATAAGGTATAATTTCCTTTGGAAAGACACTATATACTGTATAACTGCAGGTTAGCTACGTTTATATACTGCCAACCCTTTACACAACTCCTTAAGTCTTCTGATTTTGACTGTAATGTAATGAGCTGCACCTTTTGTGAAGTTACTTTGGAAAGATAATTATTGTGAAAAGCACTGTACAACTAAACTTGAATTGAATTGAATACACGTAGTAAATTCATATTACTCGCTCGTTAAATGAATAGTTACTGTAAAAAGGATACTGTTATACTGTAAAAATGATACCTCAAAATTAAAGCGTAACCCCCCAAAATATATTACTTAAAGTAAGCATAAAGCTCCACCTCTGACCCTGCTTATTAACATACCCATTGCTGAGAGATCATATGAAAACACCAATTATATTTGAACCCACAAATTTCCCAAAATGTGAATTACCATGGGATTGAGTTGAACACTTTGGTTACACTTACTTTAAAAGACATTGTTACCGTGTAACTATTTATTTAAATACTATACTATAGTAATATGTATTAATTGCATGTACTTACTATAGGGTTAGAGTTATAATGCAAGTTAGGTTTAGGGTTAGTTGTATATAATTATGCATAATTACTATGTAATTACTATAGTAAGTACATAGAATGTGCAACAAAGACACCTTAAAGTACAAATTGATATTAATTAACTAACTACGTATACTCTAGTATAAATATCTATACATTTTAATATACACAAAAAACTCAAGTGTGTACTTTAAATGTTTCAAAGGTGAAAATAAAATGTCAGAATATGGTGGGCAATTTCATCCATTGTAGTTTAATAAAGAAAAACAACATATATCTATACATACAGTATATGTTACAAATATTTATACAACAGTTCTGTCTGGTTCTCCTATCTGCGCTATGTATGAGAATGTAGTTGTTTAGATTACAACTATGCAGTTTATTGATAAGGATAGTGCTTATTTTCATTCATTCATTCATTTTCTTTTCGGCTTAGTCCCTTTATTAATCTGGGGTTGCCACAGCGTAATGAACCGTCAACTTATCCAGCATATGTTTTACGCAGTGGATGCCCTTCCAGCTGCAACCCATCACTGGGAAACATCCATACACTCATTCACACTCATACACTACAAACAATTTAGCTTACCCAATTCACCTATACCGCATGTCTTTGGACTTGTGGGGGAAACCGGAGCACCCGGAGGAAACCCACACCAACACTGGGAGAACATGCAAACTCCACACAGAAATGCCAACTGACCCAGCCGAGGCTTGAACCAGCGACCTTCTTGCTGTGAGGCGATCGTGCTACCCACTGCGCCACCGTGAGGCCCAGTGCCTATTTTAAACATTTATAATTTTGGAGACACAGCTCGTCGGCATCTATCTGTCATACTGAGCAAAGCAAAGATGGTTGACATTGTCTATCCACAAGATGGTGCGTAATAAGCCCTTAGAGGAGAAAAACTTCAATGTAATTTCAAACTACAGCTGATCAAATCATTATAAATCTGGTAAGTAACATTCTAAGTCGATCTCTCTTTTGTATGTTGTAGTGCTGTTTTTATACCATAGTAATTGTAGTGTATTGAGTGTGAGATGCGACTCGCACGTCAGGAATGTAAGTATTTTGTGTTGGCCACTCTTTGTATAACCCTGAGTTACTTTTTGGTTGGCCATCTGTTTGTTTCTAATGAGTCTCCTGTTTTTGTTACTGCAGACTAGTCCAGTAAAAAAGAAAGAAAGAAGAAATGCCCGCATGTGTTTATCGTTTTTCCTTATCGCGAACACAACAGTAATCTGGTAGTGTTTGCGTTACGTTGGCTTTTTCGGGGTTGATTATTGTGATATCCCGATTGCAACAGAGAAATAATGGGAAATGCCTCTAGACTTTCTTACTCGTGTGATATTGCTCATGTATAATTATCAACATAATGGTATACTATTACCTACATTTAGGGTAAGCTTTATGGGATCATAAGACTTGTGTTCTTAAAGAGATAGTTCACACAACAAACTCACCCTTTATATATGTAGTAGGGTCAGCGTGTCTAATCACAACTTCCCCAATTATATTTCTAAGAAAAACTCTGAGTCACTGATGAGAATATCAGTAGTTTATTCATGGTCACTTATCCAAATGGCTGAACAAACAGGAGAAACTGTGCCAGCTTATATAAATATCCAAGAGCGAAAAGGGTTTAATGACATCAAAGGTCTTGAATGTTCTCTGACATTAATGCTTTTGTTTCGAGTCAAGGTTTAATTTAAGTGTTCATCTTGTCATACAGCAGGAGTGTCTCCTGAATCTCCATGAAATTCCCACTATTAACTAATGGCTTTTGATCTGCCTATTATTATGTTTGCTGTTTATTAGTACTTATGAAGTACATATTCAGCATGATCTTATTCTACATCCCTGAACTAATACCTAAACATAACTTCTACCTTAACAACAATTTATGAGCAGCACATTATGTGTCTATTGAGCTAAAAAGTAATAGTTAATGACTTATTATTAGAGAGAGTTGTACCTTAAAATAAAGCAATAATTACTGAGAAAATCATGCAAGTTGAAATAAAGACATATATACACAAAAGTCACAAACCAATATGTTTTTAATGCATATCACAAAAAAAAAACATTGTGACCCTCAGTTCAAAAGCATTTTCTGTTTCAGGCAATTATCACTTCTGCTACTTCATCTGTATGAAATCTATGTAATAAAATGTGTATTAATAAGATTCATTCTCTATGTTTTAACTGCAAAGCACATGTAAAACTATCACTAGGCCTAATTCAAAAACTGCCAGCGAGAGTAGAGTTTGTAAATCTTTGAGTAAATCTGTAAAAACTTGTCAAATGCAGCATTGTTCCTTACAGTGTGGTTGATATAACATATTTCTTTCAACATATTTCTACACTAGAATTGTTACCACCATAATTCCAATCTGCTTGGTAAATTGCGATGTACTGTATATGGATTACTGTTTCCAGGCCCAAACCTCTATGCTTTTGAATTGAGAAAACTCAACAGCCATTTATGACCACTGTTTAATCATATCACCAATAAAAGCAAATCTTTTACAGAATCATGATGCTCCACATCAGCTCTGCTGTATTCCAGACATCAATATTTGAATAATTTAGAAAAGATTAATCACTTTTTGAGCAAGTATTACAGCATACTGTGAACGTATATTAGTAGTGCAAGTATATACAGTGCCTAGTATAACTGACACCACTCACAGTTCTCCCTTTTAAATGAATATTTTATATAGGATGCTATACAATAATATATATTTTGCAAGTACATGAGATTAGTCAGTACCAAAACCAAAACTGTAACTAATCTAATAACATAGCTTATGATCACACTGTAAAAGATGCTTGGTTTTAAACAAATGATTTTTGTTAGGACAACATGAAGGAATTTAGTTAATTAAGTTAATTTCTTAGTCAACTGAAAACAAATGATTTCGAAATGATCGGCCGAAATGATTTCCTTCTCAGGGTGGCAGGGCGCACCCTTATAGATAGGGTGAGGAGCTCTGTCACCCGGGAGGAGCTCAGAGTAGAGCCGCTGCTACTCTACATCGAAAGAAGTCAGCTGAGGTGGCTCGGGCATCTGTTTCGGATGCCTCCTGGACGCCTACCTAGGGAGGTGTTCCAGGCATGTCCCAA
>CAIGQW010005871.1:810737-832877 GCA_903798125.1 Danio choprae
GTGACACTTATGACTCGTGGTTTTGTAGTCCAGAATCACAAATTCGAGGTTTTGGGAAGCATTTTTTTTTTATTTTCAGTCTAATGGAAAGAAAACACCAGATTACATTTCTACAACACTTCTACAAGTGTTTCTTTTGTTGCACTTTATCAGTTAGTTTCTGCATATTTTGATTAAAATACATACTGTTGATAACCCTCCTGTGATTTTTTAAATTATTTTCCAAATAATTTTGGCAATTATTATATATCTTAATAATTGAAGAAATATATGTTTATTCAGTTGGCTAAAGAGCAAACCACTGTTATCCAATAAATTGCCTAACTAACCAAGCTTACCTAATTAACCTAGTTAAGCCTTTAAATTACAGCTGAATACTAGTATATTGCTAAAAATAACTTCATGGCAAAGACAAAAGAAATTAGCTATTATTATAAAATTAGTTATTAAACTATTATGTTTTAAGACGTGAGGGCTAATAATTCTGCCTTCAACTGTATTTTTAAGTGAACTTTATTTATAAACTAATTTCGAAAGGATCACGTGCTTTTGATTGCTGCGGCTGGTCCCGCGTTATCCAATTCATGATTCACCAATCAGACGATTCCTAAGCCACTATAAATACCCTAAGCTTCATATCACAGCCATCTTCGTTTTGAAGAACTCCTCCTTTCCTAGATGGGTGGCACGGTGGCCCAGTGGTTAGCACTGTTGCCTCACAGCAAGAACGTCACTGGTTCTAGTCCTTACCAAGCCAGCCGACATTTCTGTGTGGAGTTTACACGTTCTCCCCGTGCTCACGTGGGTTTCCACCGGGTTCCCCGGTTTCCTCCCACTGTCCAAAAACATGCAACTTAAGTTAATTGACTAATCCAAATCGGCATCATAGACATGCTCCTAGTAAGTAGTTATCTTTTAAGAGCAATCCTTATCTGTTCATTAGCTACTACAGCAGGGGAGTTCTCGAGATCTACCTGAGCTCAAACTCCCCTCTCGCCTCGCAAATGGGAGGGAGCCCCGGGCTCGAGGATCTATGAGTTCAGGGCTCTCTCCCGGGACAGCATGCCAAACAAGCTTTATAATCAATCATCAGCTAAGTGTGAACTCTTGAAAAGCTATTTTTTTCAAAATTAACTTTTTTTTTCTCCCGCACTGAGCTATAAATCTTCACTTCAGAAACACCTGACTTCACCATTTTATTCATATCTGAAGGATTTTACACAGGTAAATATTGATACATAATTTGCCTGATTATATACAGCATTTTACTCAATACAAAAATGTTGAAAATAAAAAAAAATTTCTGGATGTTGCAGTGGAGTGATGAAAAGAGATCCCCAAAACCTCCTCTGTAAAATTGGTTGACTCTAATCTATCAAAACAAAGAAATAAAACATTTGATCCTGTTTTCAACATTGAGATTTTTGCGCTAGAAAGGTTTGTAAATTAGCACGTTTAATGAAAGAATGCCTTATTAGAATATTTAAGCAACATTTTAAAAAGCTTCAGAAAACATTTAGATTTTTTATGTACTTAATCATCCCGGGAAGTATAGTGATAACTGTTAATGCTCTTCATTATTTAACCCTATTCACCTGCAGTGTCTTGCCTTAAGAATGAATCATAAAAACAGAATCTCACCATTTTTCTGCCTGAGTAGTACCATCCTGGCTGAACACTGCTCTTGAAGCTCTTTCTGTTGGAATTTGCTGGATGAAATAATAGAGATATTAAATGCTCTGTTCATTACTCAATATGATCAAGTGCTGGGGGGTTATTTCTAACATGGATTGCATAATTGAATTCTAAAATTAGGCACTCGTTATTGGAGTACATTACAGATTATGGTTAATATTTCAAGGATTACATGATGACTACATGCACTGAAAAGGAATGCTGGGTTCCACACTATTTCTTTATGTTGCCCCAACACAAATTGATTAAGTTAACTTGATTCTTTTATCATTCTTTATATATTCTTTTATAAATTTGAGTGAATTGAACATTCAAGAATTGTTTATTTTAAGTAAGTAGTGAACAAGCAGCAAAATATATATTTTTGAGTGTGATGGCAGTACATTATTCATACTTTTTTAATACACAATATTAATTAACAAGTGTATATATTTTGCGGATACCACAAATTGCATATTCAGTAATGTTATTATTGTATTAATATTAATATTATTATTGAATGAATATTTGGTTTATATCAGTATTTAATTCTGTAGATGTTTTTATCAATCAATACAGTATATTAAATATATATATATATAAATGAAAAAAATATATTCAGTTATGTTGTTTTCTGATCAATAATTGTAAATGTATCATATTTGTCCTAAAACACAGTAATAACTTGTAGCAATTTAATTAATCTCTAATAACTAATATCGTTGATGGATGTATATACAAATATGTCATAAACATAACATAAACGTCTTTGTCATAAACCCACAATAATACCTTACAATCATTTTATTCTGTTAAAAGGTCAATATGTAAACTTGTGTGTGTGTATTTATATAATTACATGCATAAACCTACGATAATACCTTCCTCCTCTCTCTCTCTTTCTCTATCTCTCCCAGTCTCTCATTCTTTGGTATATTAATACCGACATATGATCCCTGCAGCGTACTTTGCATAGCTTTCTGAGGCTAGCAGATTGCTTTGCTGTCTTTTTTACTTCATACAGTATAGAATAGTGCTATTTTTGTGTTCAAATGGTTGTGGATGCATTTATAAAGAGTTCAGGTGGATATTACCGCAAAACAATATGACAAACAAAAACCCACTGTTACCATTTTAGGAAGAGCTTTTGGTGTGTTCATTTATACTTACAGCTGGACACATCAAATATCCATTTGGCAGCCCAGAGCGTCGCCAAACAAAGCACCACATTATACAAGTAGAGCTCGTACCTCGGTAGAGCTGCTTTGACCCCCATTATCCACCTAAAAGAGTTCGGAAAGATGCAGATACTATCAATCTGGTATCGAGTTTGGTCATTAAAATATTTCACAATTATGCGCTTAGGACTCTGCTAAAAATATGACATGGTAATTGATGATCTACTGTGGGATGAAAGCAAAATTGTAATGTTACTGTAACTCATCTTGTAGAACAGGGGTGTCAGACAGTTCCTGGGGGTCCGCAGGCCTGCAGAGATTAGTTCCAACCCTACTCCAACATACTTGCTTTCAAACAAGCCTGAAGGACTTAAAGCGACAGTTCACCCAAAAATGAAAATTCTGTTATCATTTACTCACCCATCACCTGTTCAAAACCTATTTAGAACTTAGGGTTCTTTCTTGATTTTTCCGTTGAATACAAAAGGATGATATTTTGAAGAATGCTGGCACCCACTGACATTTTTTTTCTACACTCAAAAGATAATGTTTGTTGATTGCTTAAACTACTTTTTTTAAAACGAGTTGAAACAACACAACTGAATTGTTTAATGTTCATTCCATAGATTTTCAAAACAATTAAGTTAACAATCAATTTGTGTTGGGACAACATGAAGGAATTGTGTGGAACCCAGTATCAGTGTACTATGGAAGTCAGTGGGTACCAGTAACCTGCATTCTTCAAAATATCTTCTTTTGTGTTCAACAGAAGAAAGAAACTCATAAAGGTTTTAAAACTACACAAGGGAGAGCAAACGATGAGGTCATTTTCATTTTTGCGTGAACTATCCCTTTAATTAGTTTGATCAGATGTGTTTAATAATGGTTAAAGTTAAATTGTGCAGGACTGTGGCTGTCCAGGACAACCCACTATAGCAGTGTCAAGGTCATAGGGTGGCTTGTTTTTAAATTGTATTCTGTGAATGTACTGTCAATCTATTTTGCATGGAGGTTTCCGTTAAACTGCATGAATATCAGTGGCCATCATCACACATTGCATATGCATATCAAAACAGCTTCTTTTAAAGGACAAAAATAAAAAACTAAAACAGAAAATTATTTGATCTTTCTGGGCAGGGCAGAAGTTTCCGATGATCTGAATTGTGTGAGGAGGAAGCATCTACACTATGTGAGCTCTTGCTATTTTTAGCTAAAGGCTATTTTCTGCTTTCATTGTACTGACTGAGACATCACACTAAAATTACTTTTTTTTCATATTACAGTTTATTCTTTTCTTAATCTTCTCTTCTCAGGTATAATTTGAATGCATAAAATTGAATCGCAAGAATCGTCCATCATGAAGTTACTCTGCTTTGATTGCACTCCTAAAAATAAAGGTTTTGCATAACATTTAAAGAGCGTTTACATTCTACAAAAACCTTAAATCAACAACCTATACTTCAGTTTGTGAATTGCATGGTTCTTGAAAGTCTCTTTGGAGAATCAAAAAAAAGAGGCTCTTCTGTGGATTTGCTGCAAAAACTCTCTTTTGGAACCTTTATTTTTAAGAGTGTGACATTGTTGAGATTTCATTTGAAGAATTATTCATGCAGGTAAGTTATCAGCAGATTATTTCAACTCTTTTTTTCTTTGTTAAATGTTAGCAGGTCACGCGTTGCAAGATGGTGCCAAGCAGATCTTAGAAACACCTGTTTACTAACCTTGAGTACAGAAATTCTTGCTGAAAAATCCACCTCAATTTATAATTATGACAATGATAAGTTACAAAAGGAGTCTAATGCATCCTCTGTTTCTATAACGTGTCAGCTGGGTGCACAAGCTGCCTGTTGGGCAGTTGCGGACAGTTAAAGGTGAATGCGAGATGTATTTATATTCATCTAAAGCAGCTCATGGGGGCGGGTCTATTGTGCCTTGTATCAATAGAAACAGGCTTGAATCTCCATTGCTTGCATGCTGAATGTCCTAGATAAGAAATAGAACAAATGGTTTAATGTGTGGTTAATAAAGAAAACATAATCAACAGGAATACAACATTTTTATTCAAATTATATTCTTCGTCAAATAAAATAGATGGAAAAAAATTACACTAATTCAGACATCAAGAAACCATGATTCTTGACACTTTTTACTGTTAATATTGTATTGTTGTGGCATATAATATCATGTGATCTATGAAAGTGGCACATTTCATAAACAATTAAAAATGTAATCATTTTTTAAAGCTGAAAAAAACATTTTGGACTACAAATGTGCCTGCAATTATAGTATCACCCATTAATACGTACTGTAAAACATAAGGCTCACCTGGCTGTGTGTCGTCAATATAATTATTGCTCATCATTTTACAACATGATGAAACAACAATGAACAATCGGCTACATATTTTTATTAACATTAGTGAAAATTAATACGTTATTGTAATAAATGTATTTCTCTCGCTAGTGTCAGTTAGCATTAGCATTAATTGAGATTAACCAAAGACTATAGATATATATCCCTTGAAAGGGACTTTGAATTAACTAACAACATTAGCATTAGCTAATCGATTGTTAAAGTGCACCTATTTTTGCTTTTTTAAGAACAGAAATCATTGGTTTCCAATAGTGAGGTCAGGGGTCATCTTTAGATCCGTAAACTATGAGATGAGCCAGTTGATAGTAAAAGCCCTGTAAAGATCTTGAAAAAAAAAATCTAGAGCTGTGCCACTGCAGATGTTTAACTTCGATTATATTAAGCTGAAGCCATACATAATCTATTAGCACACTATTAGCATACATTTGTGCTCATATAGATCCCTGTTGCAGTCCCTTAATAACAAACATGTATTTTAGGCCATTAGCTCTTTAGCAGCCTATAAGAAAAGCCAGGAGCGCTAGCAAACATTCACACCTGTTTCTGTCAGGGTCAAGGCTGTTTTTGGAGTATTACAGCCTGTTGACAGTTTAGACAGAGGAATCACATCTATCTTAAAACCTGAATAAAAACCTACCCTTTAAACATTGCCTTAAGAAATATTTATATTTTTGAACATTCCTATTTTTTTTTTCTGAATCGCTGTCTATACATATTACATAAAAAAGACATTTTGTTTTGAAAATGTTAATACACTATACCTATTGTTTGACTGTCTCTGCCTCCTGAATATACAGTTGAAGCCAGAATTATTAGCCCCCCTGTATATTTTTGTCTTTAATTTCTGTTTAACAGGTAATTAGGGTAATTAGGCAAGTCATTGTATAACAATGGTCTGTTCTGTAGGCAAGGGGGCTAATAATATTGACCTTAAAATGATTTTTAAAAAATTAAAAACTGCTTTTATCCTAGCCGAAGTGAAACAAATAAGACTTTCTCCAGAAGAAAAAAATATTATAGGAAATACTGTGAAAAAATTCCTTGCTCTATTAAACATCATTTGGGAAATATTTGAAAAAAAATAAAATAAATAAAAAAAATTTCACAGGAGGGCTAATAATCTAATAAGCTAATAACTTCAACTGTACATTCAGCTTCAATTATCATGAAATATTTATAAATTTTTCATAATTCTTTTTTTTTTGCTGTACTAAATTAAATAAACATTTGCATGTAACAACATTTTTTCTGTATTATTTGTAATTACTGCAATTAAAAAAAAAATCTCTTGTTACATCTCTTCCTATATTCCGGTCAACTCTGTTACATCAGTTATAAAAGTGCATAATCTGTAACTTTGGAAGTTATTGATGCATAACATTATTCTTCCTATTAATTTATGCAAAATGTTTCGGATACACCATCAGTAGATTAATTATTTGTCAACAGTTATTATGATCTTTCAATAGTTTCCTTATTTTTTTAAAACAATAATATGACAAAAATACATCAAATTATTTTTTGTTTTGTATTTTTGTCTTAGACATGCCATGTGGTATCTAGTTTTGAGGTTAGCATCTTGAGCTAAACTACAAAATGGTGGTGAATGTAAACTCTGTTATGTTTGTAACATTTTGTTTAATCATAAGAATAATATAACTCGATGCCTTTCAGAGTTTTCCTACCAGAGGGACTGAGAACACGTGGAGCAAGTCACATGCTTTTCTATCAGTTATGATGAAGCTGATTGTTGATAGTAGGAGCCTTTAAGTTAATATTTTTAAGGATGTAAAAATATGGCCAAAATCCTAGAATCTCCCACAACGAAGGATGCTGTCAACTGGATTTACATTTATTAATTTAGAAGATAATTTATCCAAGGCAACTCATTAATTAGTTTGTAACATAAGAACATGACGAGTTTGCATAATTCCTTTATAAATGATTTAACTTTAACCATTTAAGCAAAAGAGGTCATGAAAAATATTCCTTATGAGATTCAGCTTGTATGTGTGCGCTTTGTCAAGCTCTCTTGATTGTATTCGTCTTTTCTGACAGAGTTCAGAAATGCTGTTAGAGAAAATAGGTAAATTTGCTCATTCTGAAACAGCAACTTTATGCTCTAAAGACAGTTCAATAGTATATTAAAGTCTAATTTTGAATTAAAATGCAAATATAATACAAGCAATGCAATACATATGCAATTTAATAGATTTGTCCCTCAATAAATGTTTTTATTTAAATAATACTGTTCTGACCTTGATATTTGATCTGTAGTTGATTTTTCAATACTCCCAGTTTCTGTTAGTATAAAAATTATGAAAATAAACCTTTAATTGACTTCATACAATACTCTCGGCCAGCAAAGGGCCTTTAATAGTCAAGATGATTTTAGCCACAAAATCAACTGGCTGGTGTTACGCCCTCATGTGGCCAAAATATTCAATGCACCTTTTCAAAAAGGGGGAAAAAAATCTGAACACACTTTAATAGATCCAGAAAGTGCTGGTTTGATTTATTTGACCGTATGTGAGATTCATAACTTCATTTATCAATCTATGGACAGGAATGGTGAAATCCCTTTGCTAGTACAGAAACCTAATTACAGTCATCTTACTGTAGGTCCTTCTAGAGCTTCATTGAGTATTAAAGGAGGCGTTTGATTACAGTGGTTCCAGCTGAGTGGAACATGTGGTGCGCATTGACTGGTTGTATGTTACAATTGCCATTAATTTGATTCTATGAATGCAAATGTAAAAATGTCCGTGATTGCCTCCAGCAAAAAAGCGGATGAGTTAGACAAACAGACAATCTACTCCTCCACCGTTTCCTTTTTGCTGGTCTCCTGGCCTTCAAAGATCGGGTACTTGCTTTCCACCTCTGCCCATGTAATGGCACCATTGGCCAGGTCACGAATGATTTCAGGCAACTCATTAACCTGTAAATAAAGAGATTTTATGTCAGCAAAATAGTCAATACCATCAAATAAAAATGACATCCAAAGGCTCCAGTACACAAAAAACTAAACTGTGTGACAATTTTAACAAAATCAGTACACAACAATGTTTGTTTAATGTAGTAATTATAATCAGAAATTATCAGACAAAAATGGCATTTTTGTGTTGCCCAAAAAAGAGAACATGGGGAAAAAAAAAAAAAAGGATAGCAGTGCTCAGTCATGTTCAGGTTTCACTGCCCCTACAGCTGTAGTCATGTATGTTTACATGGACACCAATAATCAGATTTTAGTACGATTAAGACAATACTGTGATTAAAAGTCTACCATGTAAACAGCGATTTTTGATTAATTTAATCCGATTAAAGTTATAATCCAACTAAACAGAAATCGAATTAAGACATGTGGAGTATGCCGATTTTAGTCGCATTATAGAAGTGCAGTACAGACATGTAAACATCTTAATCAAACTATTACCGTTTGGTAGAATTTTGCCGCATTTTGCGAAAGGATAGTCTATACACACACACGGCTGTTTGACACTATTCTGTGCACCCACCAAGACAGTGAAGGACCGCAGACACCTGCGTTGCGAAATGCGGAGGTTTTTTTTCCCCATACAGCGTGCGGTACTAAATTCAATTTGTTCCTGAATGAAAGTGAAAGTGCCAAATTGCAGTTAAAGTAGACAAATTGAGAATTAAACACCCAAAATTACAAGAAACTCCAGAGAAAATGTGGAGTGTGGTGATGCAATGACGTTAATCGATCTATGAGCTATAACATATAAAACGGGATCATGAAAAGAACATTTAAAAAGCAACTCATGTAAACACCTTAATCCTGTATATTATTGTCTTATTCAGATTAAGACAAATAATTTGATTACTGATGTCTATGTAAACGTAGTCACTGAGTGGTCAACTTTCACACCGTAGAGAAATTGCTGCCCTATGAAACCCATTAATTTCAATGGCAAGGGCAGTAGAGCATACCATCAACTAGTCTGCACGCATGCCACAATCAAAGTTCTAAATAGCCGAATATTCGGCTCTGTTGATATTCTACTCATTTACACATATACTCATCTATGCATGAATTGCACATTAAGTGAAAAAGCAAAGTCCACTAAAATAACATGCCAAGACATTTCTGTGTAGTATACCTCTTCCTGCTGCTTGCAATAGCACTTCTGTGCTGTCATAGCAACACTGGTAAAAGGACGCCTTGACTCATTCATTGTGAATACATTGACTTGTGCTTTTTTAAGTAATAGAATTACATTTTAAAAAGTATTACAAAATAACTTCATATAATTTAATAAAATAATAAAGAGTTATTACAAACATTTTTAGTTTCAGTTTTTGGCAAAGGCCATCCAGAACTTTCGGCCCTAGATTTTTATTTCGGTCCATCCCTAGTTTCTTTCTGTAAGTTCATATTTAGTTTGGGCAAACTCTGAGTTTTTAGGCTCAAAAAAGTGGGTTAGTGTTTAAGCTGGTTTTATAGCCACGGTAACTCAATCCACACAAATAACCCGTGCTAGAGCAGGTTGTATTCCAAGTTAAATATCCAAACCTACACTGGATCAGCGATGATCAAAGTAACATATCCAAGTTAAAATAAAGATATAAAAAAAAGAGATAAAATGGCTAGCCTTTTTTATTATTTAGTGGCTTCACAACAACTTGGTGAATGTCCTTGGGTTCTGGCCCAGCCAGAACCCAGACCTAAATCCTATTGAACATCTGGAGAGAGCTGAAAATGGCTGTACACCTTCACTTCCCATCTAACCTGATAGAGCTTGAGAGGTACTGCAAAGAGGAATGGGCAAAAATTCCCAAAGACAGGTGTGCCAAGCTTGTGACATCATATTCAAAAAGACTCGAGCCTGTAATTGCTGCCAACAGTGCATCAACAAAGTATTGAGTAAAGGCTGTGAACACCTAAGTACATGTGATTTTTTTTGAGGAATTAAATGAATTTAATCCATTTTGGATTAAGGCTGTAACAAAAAAAATTTGGAAAAAGTGAAGTGCTATGAATACTTTCTGGATGCACTGTACATTCATCGTCATCAGCTACTCAATTCATACATTCGTGATCATTTTTAATAAGTGAGATCAAGGCCACAGATGTCAGCAGACAAAACGAACTCTAAGAATTGCATTACAATAGAAACTGGAGTTTAATATTAACTGAAAGCGACATTAACACTTTTCATGTTTAATAAGGTATATCCCTCCTGCTTTAAAGCAATGGGCTATATGCACAGCTAGTGTTTTTCAGCCAATGATGAACTTCCAGTGAAAGCTTTATGTGTGACTATTTTCAATTTCACAATGTTCCTTTTACAGCATCAATGTTGTAATGTAATTCAAATATAATCAGTTAAATAGACTTAAGCATCCATTTGGTTGTAAAAGCGTAAAAAGAGATGAAAGACTGTTTAAACGCAGGTGCCATCATTAGCCGTAGGCTAGCGCAGAAATTACATTGAAAATACTGGGGTAAAATTTATGCCATTTATCATTTTCCATATTTTAGAGACATGGCGCGGAAAAATATAATTTAATGCAGTGCTTCTTGTTTGGTCTGATACCCACATTATATCGTTAATTCAAAGTCTGTGTGCATATACCCCATTATTTTACAGTGTTAAATAAATGTGACAAGACTTCAGAGTTGTTGCAAACAGCAATCAGATACTTTCTTAACTGTCACTTTCTTATTTATATCTTTTCTTTTTTGGCAACACATATTTTTACATATGCATCTAAATGTACCGTGAACAGTGTTGGGATTTTTGCTAACAGTATAGTGCATCAGTTACACTTATTTTTACTCCCGCACCAAAAAAAAAAACACTTTTCCATGAGTATTTTTGGGCCTTAAACATGACAAAGTACTTTACCTCAGCCCTGATCTGTCTCATGGAGTCGCGGTCTCTCAAAGTGGCTGTGTGGGGCGTCTTATTAACCGTGTCGAAATCAATGGTGATACCGAACGCCACACCAATCTCATCCGTTCTGGCGTAGCGTCTGCCGATAGATCCTGAAGAATCATCTACCTTGTGCGAGACACCATTCCTGGTCAGGGCTTCAGCTGTAGAGCCAAAAAAAAATCATCATTATTCAGACAGCACTGGTGCAGATTAATTATAGACAGTAGAGATGTTTTACTTACATAATTCACGAACGAACGGCATAAATTCCTGATTTTGGCTCAATGGAAGGACGGAGCATTTGTACGGTGCAACTGTGGCAGGGAAGCTGAAATACTGAATAGAGAAACCAACAATGTTCATAAAAGAGCATGACATATGAAATGAATAATGACAATATTGAATGCGTTTACCGTTCTTTGTTCATCACCCTCCCTGATGTGGAATGTGTGCTCAAAGATTGAGTACATGATCCTCCCGATGCCGAAAGAGGGTTCGATCACATTAGGAACCACCTCCTCAACTATGGAGCAGATGTTCATTAATGTCATATTTTGTTGTCATTTTCGCGTAAGCTCAGATTGGGTCTCTTACCATGCAGGGTCTTCTGGAATCGTTTGATGTTAACCATGTCCTTGGTGAGTTTGAACGTTTTGCCCTCAGTCTCAATGGTGAACTCACTGTAGTGACAGGAAGTCAGTGAGTCAACAGAAAAGCATTGGTAGGAAATTTGGATGGCAAAAAAAAGCCGCTTTAGCTCTGCTTTTTAGTTAAAAACCTTATGACAACCCTGTTTAATGGGCAAAGTTTTGCCTGTTGAGTAAAGAAGCTGGAATCTTCCAATATTTAAAAGTGATTTTTTTATTACAAATTAAAAGTCACTAAAAAGAGCACCAAATAAAAAGTAAATATTTTGCAAAAACAAATTAACAAAAATCTCCTTGACCTTAGTACAAATAAGTGATTTAATTTTGAAAAAAAAAAATAGTTTTTTAAAAATTTCTCTATTTTCTCAAAGTAAAATAAAGTGCACCTGTATGAAATTAATCAACTTAAAAGCACAAGTTTAAGTATTGTCTCTCTCTTAAAAAAAATAAGCCAAAATAGCTGAAGTGGGCAAAACAATTGTGAAAGTAAAAAAAAACAAAAAAAAGAAACACAAGTTACAAAAATAGTAAATTAAACTAAATAGGATTTACTCAAAATGAGACAAATCAAAGCCATAAATCAGTTTCTAACTAACTTCACTTTAAAACAGAAATAAAATATATGGCAAAATAAATGGCAATAAATTGAAACAAGTCATATCAAATTTGAGCTTGACGCCTCTAAGTTATGTTTCCAATGCGGCCATTTTTTTTTTTTTTTACAGTGAACAACAAGTTGACAATTGTTTTAAGGACTCATTTAACCTTTTTTAATGTGCATTATTTGTGTGTGCCTGTTTCATACCATTCTGATAAAGTACAACATTCTAAAGAAACTAAACGTAAACATTTTCTGTCAGAAGTGCCTGAACACAAGTACAGCTGAAGCTGCACAAGTGTTTTCAGCAGTGATAATAAGACTTGTTTCTGGCACACCACATTAGCATATTGCAAACAGTTCTAAAAGACACCAAAGTCTGGGAGTACTATACATTTAGCTTTGTCATCACAGAACTCACGTAATACTGTGAATCTGCATATACAGGGGTCACTGGCATTGAAAATGTTGAATACACTTGATATCTTTACAATACTCACCCATTCTCGTTGAGCAGTTTCTCCTGCTCTGTGATATAGCACTCATCACAGATGGCCAGGTACTCCATGGCAAGCTTTGCGTCCTTCTTATATGCTTTGCCTATGGCTCCTTTGTTTGGCTCAAACTGGACAACATTTACAACTTTGTGTGAAGCAGTTAAAGAAAAACAGAGACAGTCCAGATCCCATTCAAATGCTGACAAGTAAGGGATAATGTACATTTAGCCATTTATTTCCCATAGGATGATGAGAGAAGATTATAAATATGAATGTGGATGTATGTATATGGATGTGAATGTATTCGACAGTCAAAATTATCCAAAGTACCCAGATGAGCCTGTGTTATTAGTTTTAGTCTTAATTTGGGAATAAAATACCTTGGAATGTCACAATTGACCAATCAGAATCAAGTATTCCAGAGAGCGATGTAATAACTGCAATTAATGAACAGATTGTGCATGAAGTTGAAGGATATGGGTTCCTTTAACGGTTTCTCTGCAACCAGAGGGACTTTGGTGGCACGTGCGTGACACAGAAGATCATAACATGAGCGATCGGCACATCCTACGATCTCAATCCACCCCTGAAAAACAGCACAATAAACATCAAATCTCCCAGTGTTGAGTAAAAAAAAAACCAAAAAGCACCAAATTGATGACATGGGTGAAGTTTGAGAGAGTCCTCAAGTGAATGCTTAACGTACATAGGAGGTTTTGGTCTCAGCGTCCCAGCAGTCACAGGCATAGTGGGCCATCTCATTGTCCATGTGCTGACGGAAACGCAGCTTGTCTTTCGCCACACCAACTTTGACCAGATAAAGGAAGATCCTTCCAATGAAGTAGCCCAAGACAGAGTTGTTGATGACACCCTAAAGAATACAGCGGTTTGTTACTAAAACCCAACTGAAATGAAGGGCTGCACAATATTGCAATATCTAGTTTTATACAGCTGAAGACAAAATTATTAGCCCTCCTGTGAAATTAATTGTTTTTCAAGTATTTCACAGTATATCGTAATTTATTTTTCTATTTTTTATTTTTAGTCTTATTTCTTTTAGTTTGGCTGGAAACAAAAATTATATATAAACCATTTATAAGAATACTAATATTGACTGCTGGCTACAGGAGAAACCAATGTTGTCCTATTTGCCTAATTAACCTAACTTGCCTAGTTACCTTAATTAAGACTTTTAAAAAAATGTTTTGCATGAGTTAGCTTTTATTTGTTCAGTCTATAGGTATGCACAAGAACTTGACAATCAAAACAATGGTGAACTACAGGATTTTATCTGAATAGATGCGAGGTTAGAATAGAATGGTATTTCTTTACAAAGTGACATAAGCAACTACAGGCCTGACATGCTTAATACAGCATTTTCAGTCATTTTAGCTGACCTGTGTGTTTTGACAACACTGTCATTTGTACATGAAACCTTTCCAAAAAACAAAACAAAAAAACAACACCTTTCAGCTTTTATTACATTACAAATTTACCCTGAGGCTATAAACAGCGTACTGTAAACTACATGTGCAAATGATGCACATTAATCAAAGACTGGTATGCACCCATAACAAGGTTGCCAAGACTGCGATTTTCCTACGGAATTGTTTTTTTTTTTTTTTTTGCTTTTTTGTTTGTTTTTTAGGCTTGACATATTGGATTAATTACATTTATATGGTGTGTTGAAGTATTTTACATAAAAACTGTCCTATGATAATGAAACAGAGTAAGCAAACTTTTGTGAAGTGCAAGAGCACCAGAGGAGAGACTACATGTGCAACTACTGAAGAAAATCTGTTGACTTACAATATACATGATATCTTGAATGTTTATTTTGGATTTTTTTGTTTTTATTTTTAGTTTGAGGTTGACTTTAATGGGTTGTACTGCATTTTATTTTAATTTTTTTTATTTGAAGATATGCCAATATTAAGGTAAGAGTAGAGTTGCTCGATTATGGGAAAAACCATAATCATGATTATTTTGGTCAAAACTGTAATCACGATTATTTAAAACGATTATCAGTGGGCCATATGAACAAATGGTTTTGGAGTTATATATAGTTTTGTCCCCTGTAAATAAGGTTAATAGTATACCTATACATTTTAAAGATCATAACATATTCTTAATACTGAAGCAGAATGGCACAAACTAACACAATTGAATCATGGAAATGAAATAAATACAACAGAATAAAAATATACTAACAAAAATATACTAACAAAAACTTTTCACTGTAAGAATTAAACTTGATTTGGTTCTTATTAAAGCTACAAAAGTCCTTCAGTCGAGAGCAGTGAATGATTATGTCCTTGTCTTATGTTGTTAGATTAATAATGATAAAAACAGTCGGCAGCAGGAATATAGCGCGCTATCACTTTAAGAGCCGCACAGTTCTGTTTATGTTTTCACTTTCACTGACCACTAAAGCGCTCACCTTGAGATCACACCATGGTGTGTGTGTTCTGCACACAACAGCATGCATTCTATTTCGGCCTTTTAAAAACCATGAATAAATCGAATACACATTAAAAAATGAAGCGCATCCCATGCTGCAAAAGTCACGTTAAAGTACATGCTTTTACTAATTTAGAGGTATTTTTATGATAGCAAAATCTTTATTACTAACATGAACTCATTTTCAAAGAAGAAACTGTGTATAATGCATACATCGATTGAGAAGTGGCATATTTTGAGTTCTGCTATTATTGGGATAGTTTTGTTGACAAAACCTGGCAACCCTGATCCCTTATCAACAGAGAATAAATGAAATGTTGACTGACCTGCTCCACTGCATCACCCAGCCTCATTATGTGGGCAGACTGTCCACTGGTCTGTGCTTTGGAAGAGTAAAGCATGATATCCAAGTCAGCCACATTGGAGAACTTAAAATGAACCTTCTCATTGGGGTCAACAAAGTGCTCGATCTCAGCCATTGTAAACTCTCTGTGGCAAAAACAAAAAAAATTGTCAAATCAGTACATTCGGAATCAGAACGAAACTGACAATAAATAAAAAACTAAAGACAATAAAACAACTGAAGAGAAAGTCAATTGCAATCCGCACCTGACACGGATTAAGCCAGAGCGAGGCGAGATCTCATTCCTGAAGGAGTTTCCGATCTGGGCAGCAGCAAACGGCAACTTCCCCTGGTTGAACTCCAAAAGACGCTTGAAGTTGAGGAAGATTCCCTGAGCGGTTTCTGGCCTTAAATAGCTGTGGAAGTAACATACCCACATATATAATGCATTGGGTTTTCTTACTTTGGATATTTTCCGAGTTATAGCATTGAATCTGCTGGTGTCCGACATACCCTTGCATGTTGCCCCCAGGCCCAATGGAGGTCTGGAACATCAGGTTGAATGAGATTGGAGGTGTGAGATCATTTCCTGTGCTGGGAGACTTGACGTTGTATTGCACAAACAAATCGGCCAACTCCTGCTGAGTGTAGTTATCCATCTGGGGTGGGGAGAAGCAGAATAAACAGGCTGCTAAAATATATTAAGATATAAAAAGCAATCTGTTCATATCAAAAATCATATTTGTGAAGTTTTCTTCTATGTTAGAACATTATGAATGCATCTATGATAGATTCCACACTGAAAGATGACACTCTGTTTATTATGAGCACATTCTGCAGTTCTACTGTCTGCTGGTTTAAAGGGATAGTTCACTCTAAAATGAAAATTGACTTATTTACTCATCCTCAAGTGGTCCCAAATATTTGTGAGTTTCCTTTTTCTTTTTAACATAAAAGATAATATTTTGAAGAGCTTTGATACACGATAGCCATTGACTTCCAAAGCATGAAATAATAATAGGAAAGTTTATGACTTCTGATTTCCAACAGTCTTCAAAATATCTTCATCTGTGTTTACCAGAAGAAGAAGAAAAAAAAAAGTTTGAATAGCGTAGAAGTTGAGTAAATGAAGAGAATTTTTCATTTGGGTGTATTAGGTATTTTTATTTATCCATTAAAATGTGCAAGCTCTTTAAAGGAGGATGGATTCTGATTGGCTGTCAGTACCATTCATCAGCACTCAAAGTTACAGTATTCTGAAAAGTGATTATAATGATATTGTTCCACTGTGTCGTGAATCTCTGTTTTCCATTGGAATCATTTACAATGATTAATACTGTGAACAGCCTTAATTCATTCAATAGTCCTTTCATTCACCAAGATCAGCTCCTAAATGCTAGTTATACATTGAACCTAACATTTCATAAGTAATTACAGACATACCTGAGTGATGACATTGTCCATCTCGGCTTTCTTTTCTGCTGGACATTTTTTGTCACTCATTAATTTCTGTAGATGAGCTATAAAACAAGACATGGCATGCATTAGTATTTTTTTATAAAACAAGAAATAGAAAAATAGTATTACTACTATTAATACTGTGTATTTCCTGAAATAAAATGAAACTAATTTATTAAAAACTAATTTGCACCAAATATCCTATGAAGCCATGTAAAATCAATATCATATATTTTAAATCAACATTCAGGTGCAAGTGGAAATTCACTTAAAGACTTGGAAACACTATTGTTTATGCTGTCCTAGTTACATGTTCCATATGCTTACTGTAGTAATACCAATAAATTGTAAGTATACTTACTACATCTAACCTAAAACCTTAAATCCCTATGAAAAAAAGAGGGAAAATAGTCAACATTGAAGAGTAACGCACTATTTTCCTAACATTAGGACTATCATTACAGAGATTTTCTTTGAACAAAACTTTATAGCATATGCCTGTAAGCCCAAGATGAGTCATCAATATTTTCAGCTTCAAATAATGTCAACAACGTAAGAGATTTGGTCCTGATTTTGACATGTTCACTCATAAAGAGTATTGGTTGTAATTAGTCACAAAGTAACAAATTATTGTAATTAAATTACTTTTCTGCTAAAAAGTAGGGGATTACTTTTAATTTTCAGGTAATTTAATTAGAATTGCTTGTAATGTACTTGCCTTAAATACAGTATACAAATGTAGCAGTTCTGTATAAATTAATTTAATTTTTAATACAGAAGGTTACATTTATAAGAATGATTGCATATGCTTAAGAAAAATAAACTGAGTAATTGGATCATTAAAATATAGTTTATATTATTGAGTCACTGCTTATAACAGTGTTAGGCAAGTTAGGTTGTTTATAACAATTAGTTGTAATAAGCACTTTTTATAGTATATATTTGAGTCATGTTGGTGGTCTACAGATTATGAAATCTGACTTATCCTCTGATAAAGCTTTTGTGATTCTTACAGATCCCACTGTTTTCTTTTACCCCTGAACATCTAGAGGTGCCATTCATCAATGGAAATCATAGCTTGTGCAAGTCTGACAGTCTTAAAGCAGACAACACATTTAGATATGTTATCACAGGAGCAGATGTTGTCATAAGAAATAATGATGCACCTTTAAGAAGGTGGTCCGCACGGAAACACTCTCCGTTCTTGACATCCTTGACCATGTAGTCTGCAAACTTATCCACATGCCCGGATGTCCTGAAACACAGCCAAATCACTCAGTAAGAGCTCCAGTGTTTGGACTTGGGTATGAAAGGACAGACAAATACTCACTTGAGAACGGGTTCGGGTGTAAGCATGGTGCAGTCAATCTCCAGAATCTGCTCCTCCTGGATGAAGTGTTGCCTCCAGACCTGCAGAATATTGTTCTTCAGAGCACATCCCACCGGCCCAAAGTCATACAGCCCGCTGACTCCTTTTCCCGTTCGCAAAAACAAGCTATTAGTTGACAATAACTGGCAAATAATGATTATTTTGATGAGTAATAAAGATATTAAAATACTTATATGGAAAGTAATATTGAAAAAACACACCCCCATAGATGGCAAATGCTTGATCGTAAAAGAAACGTCTTTTTAGGGTGTCTTCCATCTTAGTTCGGTCCACAATGTCATCTTTGGGCTGTAAGGAAAGCTCCTGAAAAATGGAAAAACAGTCTATTATCATAGGACATACAAAACTAAATGAAAGAAGTCACTTTTTCAAAGTACTGCAAACAATAATGGCTGTTTTCAAACAGGTTTTCAAATTACACTCCCCCAAACTTGTCATTGGTCAGTTAAAAAGACAAATCCACTATAAAATCACATTGGTTCAACGAGTATATGAGGCACATTCAAGCTCATACCGGCACGCTGGTTTAACAACATGTTTCCTGGAAACGTTTTCTCCATTTCTCCAAAATGTCAGCCCAATCGGCAGCAACACATATATAAACCACATAAAATTAAAGAGAAGGCTTGCACAATGGGTCCAAGTAAAGTCTATTTTCTTTTATTCTGGTCTGTAAGATCAAATATTTTTTGCAGTATTAAACACATATTTATACCAAAAGGAATTCTCAGCTGCTATAGGTGTAACTCTTGCATTATCAGAACTGTTTGATCAACACACTGTCCTTTCTGTTTAAAAAATGCTTTGCAATGTTTTTGGAGGGCTGAATGCAGCCCCGGGCCTGGTATCATACAAATGTCAAGCAATTAATTTGTGAAAGATAAATCAAAAGAAAAAAAAGTAGCCTTGGTAATCTTTAATCAAAATCTGAGAATGGTGTTGCTTCTCTGACATTAATTTGATATGAGTAGAGACAGTGAGGAGAAACTCTAAACTAAAACTGTTAATTTATGCACCCTCAGGCCATCCAAAACACAGTGACTTTTTACATTATATCACAAGAACTTTAAAGAGAATTTAATAAAAAAGAAAAAAACAGCTCCTAAAGGCACAGTTCACCCAAAACTGAACATTCTGGCATCATTTACTCCCCCTTCACTGGTCACAAACCTGTTTCAGTTTCTTTTTTCTGTTGAAAAAGAACAAGATTATACTTTATGTTGGAAATCGAAAGCCATTGACTACCATTGTATTTATTTTTCCTACAAAGGAAGTTAATGGTTATTGGTTTCTAACATTCTTAAAAAAAATGTTGTGTTCAAAACTTTTTTGTTTAGTACCAATTGAGTGTGAGTAAATAACAAGAGTCGACAGGTGTGAGCTGATGCTGATTATCATTCTGCTTCATAGGACCTCAATGCATCACCAGGATTAATTCTGACTTGCCTGAATATGCTTTTTAGACTCTTAAAAGTACTTAAAGCCATTGACTTGCATTTTATAAATCACCAAAGAGCAGATATTTAAATTCAAATCTTCTTTAATGGTCTACTGGAGAATAAAATAAAACATCTTGGATGGCCGGACAGCATATAGACACATTATCTCAAGGAATATTGAGCGACAGAATAACATTTCTCACCTTGGTCTCAAGGATTCTCTTGCGAGCTTTGAGTTCTGCTACAGCCTTACTGACATCTACATCAGGAGCATTTTCTGCCTTCAACTGCCGCACAAGATCACCCTGCAAGGAAAAAATTTAAATAGAAAATGTAGTTTCTTTATTATTATTATTATCATTACTAAATGTTATAAATCCACAAATAGAGCATTTTCCCAAGAAATATTAATGAGGTAAAGCTGGTTTTATATTTGCACATTCAGACTTTTGCATTCAATAAAATAATAAAGCAGAATTTAAATTGACTAATACAGCTGAACTATCATGACGTACCGTTATTGGCACAAGACATTATATTTGTAACTGGAAAGCTGATAAACACACTTATTTCTATGGAAGGTCTCTATATTGTTTACTATGCTAGTTTGAATATATTGAGGTATAGTTGGTTTTATAGTCGCACATTCGTTCAGTGACAAATTGTGACATGCTCCCTTGTATTGTTTACCATGGTACTTTGACAATTCAGCCTGAAATCACACATAAGTATGACTTCAAAACAACATTAGCACTATTTATTTGACTCTGTGTGTGAAGAATGTTGTACTTTGACAGTCATTACCTGGTAATTTGATTTCAAACATTTATAATTTGCAAAGAACACTTTTTTGATTTGACCTCAATTTTGAATATTCGCTCTGAAATCGCATGTATGACTTCAAATCAACATTGGCTCTATTTAATTAACTGTGAACAATGTTGCAATTTACAGGTCATTGGCTAATACTGAAAATATATTAAGAAGGTGAAATTCTTAATATGTGAATATAAAACCAACTTTACCTCAACGAAATAGCCATAGTTTCGTTTTTACTGTATGTTTTCTCCACCCTCAGCCTCTGTTATGTCAGAATGGCTTCATCTTAAACGTGGCACTGACAGACCGAAACATCTAAGATTATAAACCCAAACAAAGCCTCCACCCTGCCGTACTTTCTGAAACATCACTCTTACGAAAATGCATTTTCATAAACAAGCCATTTTAACCATTTGGCATAATGTAAATGGTCAGTTTTGATTTCGAAATGATGGCTCGACTTGGTATAAAAAGCAAAGGTTTGCAACGCACAGCTCTATCAATCTATCAATAAATCAATTAATAATCCAGCAAGTCGCATATGCATGTTATTATTTCTCATAACCGTTTTTCTTACCTGCTCCTTTACTGCCAGCCTCAAAGGAGCCAGAACCTCCTCAATGCTGCCATCCATATTCTGTCCTTCCGTCATCATCTCCAGCCACGCGCTTCTCTTCTTCTTCTTGCACAAACAGGCCGACAGGGAGAGCTCTCTTGTCGGTGAAGAGCCGCACAGGTAAACGGGACTGATTCGGACCCTCGGAACCGCGCGGACAATTAATGTACCGGTCCTGAGGAGGAGTGCTGATGTTGCGCTACACACCGACAGCATGGACCGTGAGGAGGAGGAGCGACCGACCGCAGCGCGGAACTGAATGATGAAATCTCCAGATCAGAGTAAGTCACTGAGGGGGTTCAGTTCGACACTTTCGACATTGTTTTTTAAAAATGGCAGATTCGCTGTAATTTCTTTTCGCCACACTCTGTCGTTATATTATGTAAAAAAAAAAAATTAAATACAAACGTATCAATTACTGAAATATAACTTTTTTGCCGTTATATCACATATAACCAGGGCAAAATTTATTGAAATTGTAATGACAGTCCAAATAACCTGAAATATCTAAATAAAACGACAAAAAACACTATTATATCTAAATAATTATAATATTTAAAATAACAACAACTTAAGAAATTATACATTAATTTAATTAATTTAAATTGATACATTGATTGAAATAATATATATTTTTTGCATTTTACATTTGTTAGACAAATGAATTAATACATATTTACTAAAACTTCAAAGATAATAATAATAATAATAATAATAATAATAATAATAATAATAATAATAATAATAA
>CAIGQW010005871.1:849237-870910 GCA_903798125.1 Danio choprae
CGTGAACACGGGGAGAACATGCAAACTCCACACAAAAATGCCAACTGACCCAGCCGGGACTCAAACCAGTGACCTTCTTGATATGAGGCGACAGTTCTAACCACTGAGCCATCGTGTTGCCCCTCATTCAGTGAACAGTTAATAATAATAATAATAATATTAAAAATAATTAAATAATAATTTTAATAGTATGTATAAAATGTCTCCTTTGCTCACTCTAAAGAAATTTTTATTAAATAGAAAGCTTCTACGGATATTAAACATTCCTTACAGAACCACAGATTTATTTTTAAGAGTGTAAAGAGCAGCATCAAGCCTCAGAGTAGAGGTCTTAAGTTCTCCTGTAAATGTGCTCTTTTTCTCGCTTTAATTGTTAACGTGATCTCAGAAGGCTTCATCACTGAAGGCTCTGTGGATTTGTGGCTTTTGGAAGGCTGATAGAGGTGTTGAAAGGAAGCTGAGGAAATTAAATACTCTTGGCAATCCCACTATCAAGGTCAGATGGAGTGGGTGGGTTTCACTTCCGTTTGTGTAATGAAACCCACGGGCACCATCCTGAGTTCTTCTTCATTTGATGGCACCAATCGTGTGTTTGTGTGTTGGTATATGCTATGTTAGTGTGAATGTGCGAATTAATATGTCTCTCTCAGTCTTCAGCTTTCTATATTTAGCAGCTAACACCGTAGACTTTGAGAGTAGTAGTGATAATTTCATGTTACAGCATTGTTTTTATTGTCTTATTAATGCAGCAGATCTCTTTTGTTTTGTTTGAGCTTTGCTTCTAGTTTGTTATGGACTGAATTTTCATTGATGTCCCTGCAATAGTCAAGAGAAGGCATGCAGTTCAGAAATAATACAGTATTATTTTTCTACCACAATGTTTTGTTGCAATAAATAGATTTTTAAATATTATTTTTACTAATTATTTAATTTTTTTAGGCTGTATTTTGTATTATAGTTTATCAAAAGAATAGTTTATTTTCCTAAAAAATATTTTTCATTATTTTGAAATATTTAAAAAGTTTGAAACATTTTTAAAAAACATTATTTTAAATGCCTTCATTTGCATTTTTATAATACATTTGTATTAAGTCAGACATTCAGAAATTAACAAAATTCAAAACAAATCAAATAATTAATGAAAAATAAAACATTTTATAGAGCCCTGTTGTTAAATTGTTATTAAACTGTTAACGTTTAATTAATTAAATGAGTTATACATACATTTTGATTATTAAAATCGAATGAAACCATTAAAATGTCATCCAGAAAATATATTTTAATAGTTTAACAAATAAAGAATATGGAATAATCAATTTAACTTTGAATGCATTTGTCCTTAAAGTCAATTAATTTCCTGATTTCAATTAACTAGACATGCATTTTGATCTGCTAACATTTAATTAAACAAATAAAATGGAGTAATCATAATAATAATTTTGAACTACTTAATGTTAACTGAATAATAAAACATCCCAAATTGCGGGAAAAAAATGAAACACAATTGGGAGAAAGAAAATTAAATCAATTTCATAGCAAGCGCTTTCTGACCAATACAGCATATGTCGACTTATGTAAACCCTTCCATTATGACCTTACATTCTATATTAATGTGAGTCATGATCATTTGCATGATTCAGATATTGTAGAGAGATTCAGTATCAGAGCTACCATCCGTGGCTCTGTGGGCAGTCAGTGGACTCTTGGACTCTCTGTGAATGCATCTTAAACTGGCAGTAACGGCTCCAGCTCACTCCATTAGTTGAGGGTTAATGGTGGCTTGGAACAGGAGATTGTCAAAGGCAGGCTGGGACATGACCAAAACATGCTCTGATGATGTTTACGCCGTTTCAAGCAGAACTGCCTTTTGAATCAGATCACTTTAAACTGGCAGATGTCTTTAATGGTGAAGTACTCACAGACATAGAGCCTCCTACACTTCAATCTACTAGTTTTTTATAGATTCTTGCTAAGGCAAGAGTCAATATTATTATAGCTCATTCTTTCTAAAGTTAGAGCTTTGAACTTTCCTTCCCACGACTTTGTGCTGATTTCTCAGCTCATATGGATTGTTGCGAATAGGTGTGCTTTTATTTATATATTCCATCCGATCTGACCTTTCATTCCGGTGGGAGATTAAAAAAGAAATTCTATAGACATACACTGAAGAAAAGAATGGCCTTTTATTTATTTGGAACAGTATTATGCAATGCAAACCCCCTAGCAACCACATAGCAACCAGTCATCATAACACATTACCAACTGTGCATAAATGCTCTGGCAACCATTCATCAGTCATGACGCCAGCAACATGGAAACAGGTCAAGGTCAATCACATATTTTTATTTTATATCTTTGTCTGTAAAAAGAAAAGAAACTCCCAACGTCATATAGTAGCCACATATCAACACACAATTAGCTAAATTTTGCAACAGGTTCATTGTAACTCTTTGGCAATCATCCATATCACATTAGCACAGTGCAAAACAGGTTATGTTTTGGTTCATATAAATGTTTATTTGTTTAAAAAAAAAATCTAAATTAAGGATTTAAGATGCTGATGACGGGCCTCACAGTGGCGCAGTGGGTAGCAAGTTCGCCTCACAGCAAGAAGGTCGCTGATCGCTGATCGCTGGTTCGAGCCTCGGCTGGGTCAGTTGGCGTTTCTGTGTGGAGTTTGCATGTTCTCCCTGTGTTGGCGTGGGTTTCCTCCGGGTGCTCCGGTTTCCCCCACAAGTCCAAAGACATGCGGTATAGGTGAATTGGGTAAGCTAAATTGTCTGTAGTGCATGAGTGTGAATGGGTGCGTATGGATGTTTCCCAGAGATGGGTTGCAGCTGGAAGGGCATCCGCTGCGTAAAACATATGCTGGATAAGTTTAGGTTCATTCCGCTGTGGCGACCCCAGATTAATAAAGGGACTAAGCCGAAATGAAAATGAATGAATGAATGATGCTGATGACCATTAAACACATTAAACACATCTTGTGCTCTATACCAACATGAAAACAGATTTTGAATGATCAGTCCACTCGTATGTTCTTCTTTCATTTTAGGCTAGTATAAAAACCTCATAAAATACCTTAGCAACAGCATAGCAACACTATAGGTACATCCCAAATTGCATACTTGTGTATTATTCGACGCCATTTTGTAGTATAAAGGATATAAGTAGTGCATATCTCTTTAAAAAAAGACACTTGTAGGCAGATAAAGCAATACTGAATACTGTTCTGTATGAAACCTGAAAGAGTGTCTGTTGAGTCTTCAAAGTGAAAGGTGAACTACATTTAACAGTGAGCTTGTCTTCTGAGAGAGTGTGAAGTGGAGAAGTTGTAGGGCTGTAGGGGAACCAACCACTCCACTAACCTGCACATGACCACCGACAATTCTCTGACTTCAACAGCAGGGACACCCCACCAAATTTAGATACAGCGATCAGTATTCCAGTCATATGGAATCCACCCGTCAATCCCAGGGATTGCATTTGCATAAAAATAAGCTTACACGCACTGGTTTCTTAGCTAGACTGTCATTGTCACCAGCTCTACCCTTTACTCGGCCGTGCCGAGAGACTGTGCCTGGATCAGATGCTAATGTCAGGAACAGTAAGACGCCAAACATATTGTGCGCGGTAGTCCTACATCTGCCATCTACATTTTTTTCTTTTTCTTCTCCCTCCCACTTCATCTGCTCTGCCTCTGCTTTTCCAAAACAATGTGGGACGTGTTGTGTAACAGGGTTGAATAGTCACATCCCTCGTATTATTTTCAGCAGCTAATTCCACAGCGTCTGTCACATCGCTTCGTTTTTCAACTGCAGTAATGTGGCCGTGGGGTCTGGCGGGGTTTTGTCAACAATGTTGTACATGGCAAACTTGCATGAGAGATGAGGTCTTTCGTTTGGGGGAAAGATCTGATTATTCACTTTTTTTGTGTGTGTGTGTGTGTGTGCAGTACATTTCCACATTACCTTCGGTGTATGCCTTATGTAACAGATAAAATGTTTAATTTGTTATATTAGTTTTAATGTAAACAACTTAATTGTAAGTATAAAAATTAAATAAATTTTTATTAAACAATACAGCACGCAATAACATTATATAAAGTGCAAAATATTTTTTACTTATTTATTATTATTATTATTATTATTATTATTATTATTATTATTATTATAAAATAATAATAATAATAATAGTAATAATAATGATTTAAAACTATTTTATTTTAATATTAATATAACACAATAGTTTTTTATCTTTAATAATAATAATAATAATAATAATATTGAAATTATTTCATTATATTAATATAATAACACTTCTGCACAATGATTATTTAAATAAGAAAAATAAAATGATTGTAGATCAGTTTCTAAGCAGTAGAATCAGTATTTGTTTTTGATTGATACTGATTAAATTGAGTTAAAAAAATAAATTAATATTGATAAATATTACTTGATAATAAATCAATGTTCATGGGAGTGGGTGGGTGATTTTGCAAACCCCTAAAAATGATATACTTTTATCATTCAGTACATAATAATGTTGTATTATGTAATGCATACTAAACTAACTAAATTGACTTTAGTTGATTTGTTTAAGTACACTACAAGTTTTTAAAATGGTGACTATAAAGTAAATACTATCACTATGGAGACAATATTGTTTTGGTCTTTCAATTCAATTTTAGTTTTTACTATAATTGATTGGTTGATTTACCAGATGTTTCTCAGAGTAGATTAGTTACAAATTCCTTTCAGTGTGCAAAATGTTGACCAGATCTTATTTCAAAACAATAAATGATACTAATGACATCATACCAATATACTTTTGGCATAGATGGGACTTTATTGCTCATTGCATGAAGAAAACTGTGATACTTTTTTTACACAACTGTGTTACGTACTTAAAAGCTGCAGAAGTTCCATGCTTGTTTTTTTAATTTTTTATGATGAAACCACACATTACCAACACTGAGGTAACTACTCTTCATTTTTAAGCTCTTCTGTCAGCCATATTCCTCATAAACTGTAGCGTAGTCGACTTTATTAAGTGCCAGACGTATGATAACATCAAACAAATTATAGACCCTTTCATCAGTCCATAAAAACCAATGAGGAAATGTGTTGACAAATTCTCTGTGGACCAATATTGGATATGTTGCCTATTGAAAACATTTATCTGTCAGCACATTTTTAAGTTTGCAACTTTTTAATGATGTTGCATTGTTTAAATGACAGCTGGAGTGGTTTTAAATGTGCCACTTTAGCCTTATAATCAGACTTCAAACGCTGGTATTTCCGTTTCCTTGTCTTGCTCGATGCATTGTAATGAATAGTTTCCTGACAGATCATTCTTCTTTTAGTCCTCTCGCTCGGTGCTCTTGTTAAAACAGTTTAAGGCAGTGAAGCGAAACTGTGAATTGTAGTTCTGCTGTCTTACCCAGCCTAGGCTCATTGGAAATACGTGCCTCAGCCTACATTTTTATGAAACATTAAATACATTGCTCCGGGTACATTTTTTGCACGTCTTAGATGACAAATCCACTACATGGCACTGTCTACATTTATGCAAATCTAAAATGCGCTACGAGGTATGTTTTGTTGCACATTTCAAATACACGTCTTTCTCTACACATCCACAAGAAGACTGGACTTGGCCTACAAATCACCTACCTATTCAATTACAAATCATAAACACTATTAAGTTGTTTTGTGGTATTTATTTGGTGTTGTGCAAAGAACTGCATGAAAATGATCCTTTATTTGTCACTATTACATGGCTGTCTGGAATACTTGATTTTGATTGGTCAATCATGACATTCCCAGGTAGGCTATTCCAAGATAACAAACAATGAAACTAATATCACAAGCTCAATCTCAGCTGCTGTTTTTCACCGTTTTTGTTTCTGTCAGCTTTGCGTTAAATTCAACAATTTATAAACTATTACGCCTAATGTTTTGTGTCTAATTTTTACATTTTCTGTCATGTAGCCATGTAATTTGCAGGAAAAAGTACATTCATGCGGTTGTTTTAGCAGAATGAAGCCCTTAGTCTTATAAAACAGCCTGACATGAAGCTAATAAGCATGTCTGGCTTTTTCTGTGATAACAACTGCCTGGATGTAGTTTATCTCTTATGTAATGTGTTTTTGTAAATATCAGTACACTCTCGGAAAAAATGGTACAATGTTGTACCAAAGAAACCCTTGTCACTGGGGCAGTACCTTTTTATGGGACAGAATTGTACCTTAAGACAAAGAAACAAATTTGTACCATTGCAGTTTGTACCTTTAAGGACATGATTTGTGCCATAAGAAACTAAAATGTACCTTTGTTTTTTTAAAACCTGCAGATACAAGGTACAAATCTGATCCATAAAGGTACCACCACAGTGACAAGACACTTTGTACCTTAACAGTGTCAAAAATGCTTACCAAACATTTATTTAAAATGTCTTAAATGTTTAGTTTACAATACCTATAGTTTTATCTTGTACCAGTTGTTTTGTATTATTGTATTATAGAAATTAATAATTAATGTTTATAAGGTTCTTTAAACATACACTTTTAAATGATGATTCTTGTTTTAATATGGACATTATTCATAAAATCACTTTGCCAATTTGTCATATTTATGTTCATAGGTATTGTAATAAAGGAGTTGTTCAACACTTTTGTACCTTTTATATGAGAACAATTGTGTATCGTCATTTCAGTTGTATCGTAAAAGTTGCAAAACGGTATCATAACAGGTCTTTTCTGTACCATATAAGGTACATTTTTTACAAAGGTACAAGACTGTTTCTCAAGGAACATTATCTGTACCACTGTGTACCTTTTTTCTGAGAGTGTAGAGTGAAAAGAACAAAAGATGTTGGTGTCATCATATTTTGTTTTGTTTTATTATTACGTATTTACAGTTGTAAATGTATGCTGAAACGCATATTTCCAATGAGCCTGTTTTCATCTTACCTCATATGTTTGTGTTTTTTTAAGACGCTCTTGGTTAAAAACCCTGCCTAAAGGTAATATGTCTTTAAGTCAGTACATCATGTATTTGCATGTATGCTACAATTCTCTTTAACCCTCAAAGCTATCAAATATAAGTGGTAGTTATCTCTAAAGCAGAATGACAAGTACTTTGATACTAATCATTGGAAAGGCCATTGCGAATTCAAACAAGTGCTCACTTGACATCATAGCAAGAGGTGCCATTTGTTTTGTTATCAAAAACAACTAATGTGGACCATGCTATCCAGGACTGACTACAATACTGTTAAATAAAACTGGTTATTGAAATTACTTTTAGTTTGCCTTTTTTCATTAATTTATTAGACATTTCTAAATGTGATTTTTTTTGTAGATATATAAAATTTAATATAAATATACTGAGTATTATTGATTGATTCTCTTAAACTCTCCACTTTACCGATAATAAAAGAGGTTGATTCATAAAAAAATCTCCTCAATCATTCATAAATCTATTCTTGATTTTACAACTGAAATATTACATGCACATACTACTTTGTTACAATTAAAAACAGCTACATTATGCACTACATGAAAGGTAAAATTAAAATAAGCAGAAGAAGGCCAAGATAAAATATGGATTGATGTTTAGTGTGGATGAGGAGATGCAGACAGAGATGACAGCAATGGTTCACTAGACAATCAACAGTCATTTATGTCTTCATCAGTCGACTGTCTCGGCTCTGTGATGTCCTCAGGTTTACATCATCCAACAGACCCTGAGAGTGTCAGTGTGAGCTGCACACCGAAAATGTGAATGTTTAAAAAACCATGGATCTACACTCCTTATCTGTTTGATTAGTTAAAAGGGACACATCATGAAAACTTGATGAATTGAATCAAGTTTTCTCCACAACAATTACATAAATGTGTTCACTAACCTTTCGCCAATGTTCTGGTGCATTTCACTTCCTTTCTATTAGTGTCTGACTCATGTTTGATCATGTAAGGCTTTAATCCACTGGTCATTTCTGTCACTACACACGACATAATGCTCAATACTTGATAAAAGGTTATTTTTCAAATGTTAGAAGATTTTTTTTCGAAACTATCCATGACAGCAACATGCAAAATTTCTATTTTAGAAATGGTTTCTATTTCTGCAACATTGTGGCTGAACACGATAAAGAGCTATGACGATGATCACCTCAGGTACTGATTATGTGCTTTATTCAGTGTTAAATGCTACTAGTGCTAGTTTATATATCATTTATTGCTATACTGAAAGTGGAAGCAGATAGTTTACCTCAGATCTTGAAAATAATATAACCAACAAACATATTTGAAAATGAATTGTAAACTCAAATATCAGTCACTCAGCATGTACTTTTGGGAGTGCAGTGCACTATTCTTTGCTTCTAAATGGCTCTGGGGTCTCATTTATAAAAATCTGCATAGAAACCTTCTTAAAAGTGAACATATGACAAAATTAATTTTTATTTATTTATGAATGATAATGGCTTATATGACTGTTGCGTCCTTTAAATGTTATTAATAAACTAAGGTTATTTTGACATAACATATAATAGCTTTGGCGGTTCGTTCCGCTGTGGCGACCCCAGATTAATAAAGGGACTAAGCCGAAATGAAAATGAATGAATGAATATAATAGCTTTAGTGTGTGTAATAAATGGATGGAGAAAGAATAACTGAAAACTGAATATCACTGCAATTGTTAATTTATTGCCCATACTGCCAATGCAAACAAGTGCAAATTTTGTACAGTGAAAGAGAAAAATAATATTTACAGTCTGTATAAAGAAGTAATTTACCTGATGAAGAAGAGGTAAAGTGCTCAGCATATATGAATAAATATGAGATTTATTAAACAGATATATTTATTAAAATAATATTTTAGCCACCAAACATATTTAGAAATTGAAAGATAATACAATTAAATTCAAGCAAAATATAGCAAAAAAAATTACAACCTACAAAATTTCAACTAAATTTTTCTATGTTTTTGCTTCTCTCGATTTTTCCTCTATTTTAAATTTGTATTTAATATTTTTCTATAACATATAAATTTGGACCGTTATCGTAAGTTATTTTGTTAGATAAGCTCCAGATTTGGCTTCAGTACTGACTAATCTAATGTATATGAACAAATATAATATTGTATAGCTTCCTATTAAAAATATGAATTTAAAAGATAGATTTGTGAGGGGTGTACTTATATATGCTGAGCACTGTAGTTAGAGGTGCTTAAATCAAAGAAAGAAATATAACAAAACCCACTAGCTGTATTAAACAAACTAAACTAAATATCAAAAGAAAAGCATGAAAAAAACATCTAACTCTAACTCTACACATACACAAAATAGCCCACTCTCCTGGACCTAATGAAATAATACAAAAGTTAAACTGCGTGTTGTAAATGTATATCGACTTTTACAACCTCTCCAAGGTTTTTCCTTAAGAGGATATCAGTAAACTGGGTGAGTTCAAGAGCAGCACATTGTATCTCACATAGTTTTTAGACTAGTGTATTGATCACAAAACAAACAAAATCCAAAATTTTCTCAGACTAGTCCCTCGCAAGAGAGAAAATCCTCACAGAGACCCATTCACCACAAAGCCCAGCAAAAGAGTGACAGAGATCGCCATTGAACTTTGCATCAGCTTTATTAAACACTACACTGACAATCGATTGGTGGTGCGATACCAGCCTCAGCAGCCAACGCCATTAGCCGATCGTCCAATGTCGTTCGTACCTGTAACATACACGTAAAACGGTACACCCACACACAAACAGAAACGGACACACATAACCCAAGGTACGTTCTGCAGGGGAATGTAACGATGATTTAAAGTGGTTCAGTTAAGTGAATATTCATGTTAAATATGTTTACTTGGGGTGGAAACGTGGCTTAGTGGTTAGTCGCCTCACAGCAAGAAGGCTGCTGGTTCAGGTCCCAGCTAGGCCAGTTGGCATTTTTGTGTGGAGTTTGCACGTTGTCCCTGTGTTTTGTGTGAATGCCACTTTTATAAAGGAGACCCCTGGTATTTAAATTTGTCCGTATTCTATCATGTCATGGTGTGGACCGCCAATTTGCTTTTTGCGTCAAATGTTGTTAGGACACGGTGTGAGATTCACTTTTTTTGTTGTTTCCAGAGTGTCAGAATAGTGTGTAAAGGCTCTGCCCACTTCTAAAAAACAGCAGCTCATTTACATTGAAAGGAACACACACAAAATAGGGGCAAATTTGTCAAGCTATAATAAATGATCTGTAAGGTATTTGAGCTGAAACTCCACAGACACATTCTGGTGAAACCAGAGAATCTTTTAAAAAAGAACACATAAACTGCACTCTTGCACACTTTCAGTGAGCACACTCATATGGTACAGTCCAATCTCTGTGTCGGCTCACAATCCCAAAACATGATCTCTCCCTCTGAGTTCTCTATTTTGGTATTTTCAAGCAGCGCAATAATAAGCAGGTAGGAGGGGGATGGAGGGAGGAGGTGGGCCTGTACCCCAAACAACCCTCCGTCCAACACAAACAGGGTTTTCTCCACACGCACACATAAAAACATACCCATCTAAAAACACATTCTCTGGCTCGCCACAGGAATGAGGCTGGAGTCGTTCTGTCAGTTTGCCACAGCGTCAAGTGTGTGGATTCTGTTCAAATTCAGCCTCACACCACTGTCTGTATACATGGATACAACAGTGAGTTTAACAGGGGAAAGATTAGGGCTACATGATGATCCAAATAACATTAAAATCACATTTGGTGATTTCGGGTGACTGTCAAATAGCAAAGGTTCTAATTTAATGAGGAGTTTTAGAGTTTGCAGAATCTCAAAGGGCTTGTTTTACCTTAAATATCTGCATAGAGAATAAAATTATATGATTTAGTTTTGTCATTTGTTCATTTTAGTGTATTAATTGTCTCTGTCTAAATTCTAAATTAAAGCTGACATATTCTGTCCTTTATTATTGTTTTATTAGATGATGTTCCTTTTTTAAGGTCTTTTATTTGTTGATGAGCTTTTGTTATTGACTTGTAATTTGGAGTTCTTATAACCTTGTGAAAGTATAATGATGATATATAATAATAATTTATACAATTACTTAGTATGATATATTTACAATCATATTTAATAATATTTCAGATTTCACTGTGCAATATCACAATAGTATTTTTGCAATATCTATATACAGTATTTTTGTTTGTTTGTTACTACTACTAATATTCAATATATATGTTTAAAATACTAGTAACAATATTTATAGAAGTATTAATATTTGTATATTTTACAATTTGGGAAATTTTATATTTTTGGTGTGTAAAATATTACAACAATAATTTATAACAAATTTTAAGTGTTTTTTATGCACAGACATAAAATGTTTTTTTTTAAAGTCACGTTTTAAATGAGTCACAATATTTTTACTGCAGAAAAGAGGATTCTTCCCCCGCCTCCCCCAGCCACAAAAAGCAATTGGATGAGTGTGGAGGTAAAACTCACAAACTTGCAGACAGCAAACAACATAATAAAAAAAACTGTCTACAAGGGCCTGCCATTTCTGGCGTTTGATTGACAGCTGTCTTTTATTTTCAAAGCACAAAACCAGAAACACACAGGGAAAATCTATGTACAAAACAATCCCAGCAACTCCCTTCCCCTCTGCAGTTTCCAGGTTAACTCATGGAACTAGTTGATTTGTTTTGATCAACCCATTCCCAGAGTCTGCGAGTGAGGTAATCTGTTGCGAGTGGTCACATGGGTGGACACGGCTTCTCGGCTCTCACAGCCGGAAGAGGAACGCACAGGAAATTCCTCACATTCCTGACAGGAAGAGATAATAACCCTCTGACCCACAGCATGGAAAAAATGCCCATCAGACCCCCGGCTGCATTACAGAGGCCAGAAGTGGCTGCGGTCAGTCTGTTTGTGAGGGAGAACAGCGTGAAATGGGGGAAAGGTTAAATCACAGAATACCAAAACAGAAGTGTTAAGCGTCAAACGGCCATTCAGCTGTTGCTTTTATCATTCTGATTCTCAGTTTGAAGTGAGCAAACAAAGGAAATGAGGCTAATAAACAACAAGTTTGTAAATCTGTTTTGCTGTTATGCTCCGAAAGCTGATCCCGAAAGAGGAAAAATGAGAAAGAGATTAACTGTATACATCCTTTATTATCCTACTTAAGCAACCAGCGTTGTTTTTGTGAAATCAATTGCCAAAGTATACTTCCTTAAAGTTGATAGTTCACCCAAAAATGAAATTTAAGATATTTTATAGTAGGAAAGCAAATAAATATTATGAAAGTCAATGGTTACAGGTTTTCAGATTTGGTCCCACTTTATATTAAGTGGCTCTAACTAATATGTACTTACACTGCAATAATCATTTGTTACAATGTAATTATAGGGTAAATACAGGATTTACGTTGTACTTGGGATTGATTAAATATATGTTTGTAATTACATCTGTGGCTGCACGGTGGCGCAGTGAGTAGCACGATCGCCTCACTGCAAGAAGGTCACTGGTTCGAGCCTCGGCTGGGTCAGTTGGCATTTCTGTGTGGAGTTTGCATGTTCTCCCCGTGTTAGCGTGGGTTTCCTCCGGGTGCTCCGGTTTCCCCCACAAGTCGAAAGACATGCGGTACAGGTGAATTGGGTAGGCTAAAATTGTCCGTAGTGTATATGTGTGAATGAGTGTGTGTGGATGTTTCCCAGAGATGGGTTGCAGCTGGAAGGGCATCCGCTGCGTAAAACATATGCTGGATAAGTTGGCGGTTCATTCCGCTGTGGCGACCCCAGATTAATAAAGGGACTAAGCCGAAAAGAAAATGAATGAATAAATTACATCTGTAATACATTTCTGTAATTGCATTGTTAACAATCCCTTACCACTCATACCACTAAACCTGTCCCTAACCCCACCCGTATCCCACCTCAAGACACCTACAATACATTATGAACACAGTAAGTACATTGTATTTATTTCTGATGCAAGTACATAGTAATTAAGGCCTCTTAATATAAAATGGAACCTCAGATTTCTCTAAAATAGCTTATTTTGTGTTAAACTGAAGAAAGAAACTTATAAATGTTTGGAACCACTTGAGGTTTAGTAAAGGATGACAGAATTTTCATTTTTGGGTGAACTGTCCCTTTAAAGGTGATATTGTATGCCCTTTTTCATGTTCCCAGAATGTGTCTGTGAAGTTTCATCTCAAATACTCCATAGATCATTTATTATACAATAGGTTGTTAACTTTTTTGTCCCTATTTTGCTAAAATATTCAGTTCCTTTAAATGCAATGCTGTTTTTCAGAAGACAGACAGACAGACAGACAGACAGACAGACAGATAGATAGATAGATAGATAGATAGATAGATAGATAGATAGGCATAATTAAGCACATTTCCTTCAAAAATGCAATTTATCTACAATGTCCTATAGTGACTCAGATATCGGAGATCTATGAAGACTCTTATCTTAGTTTTTTCCATCCATCAACAGTACAATTTAGTCATAGTGTTATTTTCTAGTGCATACTTTGTAAATCTTCAGCTGTTCCAATGAGCGAACAGAAATGGTGACTGTTGCAGACAGTGGTGCTGTGGGTGGAAGCATGCAGATTAAGGGGATGTACACTGAAAAAATATTATTGAATTTACTACATTTTTTAAGTGGTTGCAAACAATTTATATGGGCTGAATTAAATATTAAAATATTTAGTAATGTTCAGCTTAATTTGTTTGTTTAAATTCAGCCTATATCAATTGTTTGCAACCACTTACCTTCAAACAATGTAGTAAATCCAATGAATCATTTTTTTCAGTGTAATATGTAATAGATCCTCTTACTACTTCACTCTGAGAGTGAAATCAAAGTTAGTTTTTTACTTTTTAGATGTTTTCTGGGTTGGTAGATGCTCTGGGGACTAAATCATTACTCATATTTGCACAATATCTTCCCTTTAAAGTACAGTATTAAATCACCTTTCTCAGTAACATTTCTATGTGGAAGGTCGTTTGCGTCTCGTTTTGCTTCAGAGCTCAGCTTGTCAACTGACAGGTAATTATAGTTGGGGTGACTATCAGTGTCTCTGCTTCTGTGTCTTTTGAGACGCCTACCCAACCCTTTAAATTAGTTTCACACAAGTGCACTGTAGTCTGTAGATGCTTGCTCCAGTGTTCTTTTATTTTTTAAAGAAATAATAAAAATCTGTTTTATTTCATTTTTATTTTGACTGTTTAGTCTCAAATTTAGCAAAGATTTGCCAAAGTGATATATGTAACATTATTTGTTCATTCATTCATTTCCTTTATTAATCTGGGGTCGCCACAGCAGGATGAACCACCAACTTATCCAGCATATGTTTTAGGCAGCGGATGCTCTTCCAGCTGCAACCCATCCCTGGGAAACATCCATACACACTCACTCATTCACACACACACACACATACACTCATACACTACGGCCAATTTAGCTTAACCAATTCACCTATACTGCATGTCTTTGGAATTGTGGGGGAAATCGGAGCACCCGGAGGAAACCCACGCCAACACGGGGAGAACATGCAAACTCCACACAGAAATGCCAACTGACCCAGCCGAGGCTCGAACCAGCGACCTTCTTGCTGTGAGGCGATTGTGCTACCCACTGCGCCACCAACATTATTTGTTTTTATATTATTTAATTTTTTTTATGCTTAAGAATAATCATCATTGATTTCTCATCATATTCTTCCAAACTTTCGTTTCTATGCTTTTAGTTTTAGTGACACAGTGGGTAGTGCTGTTGCCTCACAGCAAGAAGGTTGCTGGTTCGAGTCTCAGCTGGGTCAGTTGGCATTTCTGTGTGGAGTTTGCATGTTCTCCCCATGTTCGACTGGGTTTTCTCCGGGTGCTCCGGTTTCCCCTCATTCAAAATGAATGAATGAATGAGATGAATGTATAAATATTCTTTAATTAATTTTCTTTTCAGCTTAGTCCCTTTATTAATCAGGGGTCGCCACAGCGGAATGAACCACTAACTTATCAAGCATATGTTTTACGCAGTGGATGCCCTTCCAGTCGCAACCCAATGGGAAAGATTGTGTAAATATTTTATTTTATTTTATTTTATTTTCCACCAAAACTTTTTTGTATGTATTATTTGTCTTTATGAACAATGTGTTCAGAACATATAGCATGCATGGGCTGTTAAATAATTTAGAAAAATAATAAATAATGATATCTTGAGTTGACCTGCTGTCCTCATATACAAGTAGTTAATAATGTCTTGAGCCAAACCTTGTTGTTTGTGATCATCATAAAGAGTAATGTACTTGTGCTGGACGGAGCTCTTGTCGAGCCACAGGAAGCAGATTTCCTCATGCTCTGTTGCTCTCCGTAACCTTATGTGTTTTCCAATAGCAGTAATCAGACAGATGCTTTTTGCTATTACCCTAATGCTTCTTCCATTATTAGATTGAGACCCGCTTGGCTCACAGCTTTATTTATTTTTAACCTTTATGTCAGGAGGTTAGACATGCTGAAATTTAAAAAAAGCTTTTCACAAAGAGTTGCTGGACCTGGCCAGGACCATAAATGGAACAAAAACTTTTAGAAAAAAAGACAAATTGCAAGTAGATAAAATAAACATTCAGCTAAACTGAAAGGGGGAATTCTGGGATCAGATTATAAAATTGGATAAATAAGGAATTTTGTATTATGTGCAGAATAATATCGTTATACAGGAATCTTGCGTTGCTGAATTTCTTATATAAACAGGAAATATAAATGGCCCAAGGAACTTTTATTTTATTTTATTTTATGGATGGCGTGGTGGCAGAGTGGGTAACGCTTTCGCCTCACAGCAAGAAGGTCACTGGTTTGAGCTTTTTGAGTTTGCATGTTCTCCCTGTGTTCTCGTGGGTTTCCTCTGGGTGCTCCAGTTTCTCCGACAAGTCGAAAGACATGCGCTATAGGTGAACTGGGTAAGCTAAATTGGTCGTAGTATATGTGTGTGAATAAGAGTATATGGGTGTTTCCCAGTGATGGGTTGCAACTGGAAGGGCATCCGCTGCATAAAACATATGCTGTATAAGTTGACGGTTCGTTCCACTGTGGCGACTCCTGATGATTAAAGGGACTAAGCCGAAATGAAAATGAATGAATGAATTTGATTTTATTTGATTTTATTTGATTAAATTTTTTTAAAAAAGCAAACCATATTAAAGGGAGAGCTTGTCATTTAATTTATTCAATGTTTTGTGCATTTTTTTTATTAGTTTTTGAATTAATTTTTGATTTCTTTTGTTTGTTTGGTTGTTTGTTTTTTGTTCTGTTTGGTTTTGTCTCAGGATGTTATTTTATTATATATATATATACTGTAATTCAATTCAATTCAAGTTTAATTATATAGCGCTTTTTACAATGTAGATTGTGTCAAAGCAGCTTAACATGTTCTAGTAAAGCCTAGATTTCAGAGTTGAAGTTCAGTTTAGTTCTGTTCAGTTCAGTGTGGTTTAAATTTCACTGCTGAAAGTTCAAACACTGAAGAGCAAATCCACCGAAGAGCAGCTCCACAAGTCCCGATCCGAGCAAGCCAGTGGCAACAGTGGCGAGGAAAAAAAACTTCACTAATTGACGAAGTGAAGGGTAAAAAAACATTGAGTGAAACCAGGCTCTGTTGGGCATGACCATTATTCTTCTGGCCAAACTTCCTGTGTGGAGCTGCAGTTCAGGCTGGAGAAGCTGGATGTCCATCGAGGCGAAGCTGCAGATGTGGGTAGGGCACCGGCGGGAGGTCAGGCTGGCCCACAGGACCAATGCGTGGACTCTTTGTCTCTGTGGCCTTTCAGGAATCTGTCTCATGCACTCTATTCCTCCATGACCACCACAGCATCAGCTCGGGATACGGCCTGGTCCAGTATACCTTGGGATCATCTCTTCACAGGTCTTGGATTGCATCAATGGCGCTGCATAGGCTGTAGGGGCCTCGGGATGAGTATCCCCAGGTGGAAATAGAAAATTAAAAAAATAATTAGCATAGCTGCTGTTCATAGTGTATTTAAATGAGATGCAAAAATGGATTGTTAAAGATGAAAATAGGAATTATATAAACAAACATAGAAACCAACATGTACAGCATATGAGAGTTTCTAACACAATGTCTGGTGCATTAAAACAGGAGGAGTGTGTTCTACAGGTGGTTGTCAAGCCAGCTCACCTGTGTGGAGCACACTCATGCATCATACCGTTAGGTGATGCATTGAGTGTATGCTTTACTAAAAAGATAGGTCTAAGCCTTGGACATTATCAGGAAGGCTATTCCAGAGTTTAGGAGCCATAAATGAGAAGGCTCGACCTCCTTTACTCGACTTTGCTATTCTAGGTACTACCAGAAGCCATGAGTTTTGAGATCTTAAAGAGCGGGTTGGATTGTAGCGAGAAAGAAGGTTAGTTAGATAAACAGGAGCTAGATTATTTAAAGCTTTATAGGTAAGAAGCAATATTTTGTAATCAATATGGAACTTAACAGGCAGCCAGTGTAAGGAGGATAAAATTGGGGTGATATGATCATATTTTCTAGACCTGGTAAGAACTCTGGCAGCTGAATTTTGTACTAGCTGAAGTTTATTAATAGAGGATGCTGGGCAACTAGCAAACAGAGCATTACAGTAATCCATCCTAGAAGTCATAAAAGCGTGAACTAGATTTTTTTTGCATCTGAGATGGATAGCATATTTCGTAACTTAGCGATATTTCTCAGATGAAAGAAGGCGGTTTTTGTGACATGGGAGATTGATGATTTTCAAAAGTTAAATTGCTGTCTAATAAAACGCCCAGATCTTTTACAGTAGAGCTAATGCTAACTTTGTATCCCTCTAATTGCAGGTCAAGTTGTGAGATCTGCTGTGTACTGTACAGGATTTAAGTAATAATTCTGTTTTGTCTGAATTTAAGAGAAGAAAATTATTGGTCATCCAGTCTGTAATACACTCAGTTAGCTTTGGCAGTTCTAATGCCTCATCAGGTTTTGTTCAAATATATAATTGGGCGGCCTCATGGTGGCGCAGTGGATACCACGTTCGCCTCACAGCAAGAAGGTCGCTGGTTCGAGCCTCGGCTGGGTCAGTTGGCATTTCTGTGTGGAGTTAGCATGTTCTCCCCGTGTTGGCGTGGGTTTCCTCCGGGTGCTCTGGTTTCCCCCACAAGTCCAAAGACATGCGGTACAGGTGAATTGGGTAAGCTAAATTGTCCGTAGTGTATGTGTGTAAATGGGTATGTGTGGATGTTCCCCAGTGATTTGCAGCTGGAAGGGCATCCGCTGCGTAAAACATATGCTGGATAAGTTGACAGTTCATTCCGCTGTGGTGACCCCAGATTAATAAAGGGACTAAGCCGAAATGAAAATGAATAAATGAATGAATATATAATTGGGTATAATCTGCATAGCAGTGGAAGCTGATCCCATGTCTTCTAACAATGCCTCCCAGGGGTAGCATGTATATCGTAAACAGCAAAGGGCCTAAAACTGATCATTGAGGCACCCCATACTTTACTGGACTGACTTGTGAAAACTGTCCATTTATATTCACAAACTGGTAACGGTCAGTTAAGTATGATTTAAACCATTGTAAAGCCTGTCCCTGGACACCTGTAGAATTTAAGCGATCTATGAGGATATTGTGGTCGATAGTGTCAAATGCAGCACTGAGATCAAGTAAAACTAATAACGAGATGCAGAAAGGAGCATAATTGGGCAGCAACTACTTTTTCTAGTATTTTAGACATAAATGAAAGATTTGAAATAGGCCTATAATTAGCTAAGTTGCTGGGGTCCAGTTGTGGTTTCTTAATAATAGGCTTAATAACAGCTAGCTTGAAAGGATTTGGAACATGGCCTAAAGATAAAGAAGAGTTAATAACATTAAGAAGAGGTTCTCCTACTACAGGTAGCAACTCTTTCAGTAATTTTGTCGGAATTGGGTCTAACATACATGTAGCTGGTTTAGAACCATTTATAAGTTTATCTAGCTCTTCCTGTTCTATCATTTTGAAGCACTGTAGATTATTTTGATTCAGTGGAATGTTAAATGTGTCTGAAGTATAATGTGGTGCAGAAAGTTTGACATCTTCTATTTTCTGTCTGCAGCCTATTTTCTATTTTATCACTGAAAAAATTCATGAAGTCATCACTACTAATTTGTGGTGGGATATTTTGTTCCAAAGATGATTATTTTTTTAATTTACACCATGTTAATAGCCATTCATTTAGAGCAAAAAGAAAAAAGAGCGTAAAACATGCTGGATAAGTTGGCAGTTCATTCTGGTGTGGCCACCCCAGATTAATAAAGGGACTAAGCTGAAAAGAAAATGAATGAATGGTTTGGTTTGGTTTTTAAAAAATCTCTGCAAGTATTTTGAACAAAAGATTTCCTTTAAAGCAATAGTTTATTTATTTGTTTATGGATGTATTTATTAATGATAGTGCATTTAGAATTGTTTAGTTTTTTTTTCTGCAAAAACTTTGTCCTGCACTTCACAAGTTCCTGTTGTAAAGTAAGTGTATAATCGCTTGATTGTTACCACTTCAAGTTGCTGTAACAACAGGCATTACTGCAACAATGAGAGCACTTTGTCCTCGCGAGTCGCAACTGACCTGGATAACGTGAAACCCAATCTGTACCACACCATTTCACACACAACAGGTCACAAAATAGCTGTATCACTGAAAAGATGTGTCAAGACTGGCATCTCAACTTTAAATGTTAGTCTATTTAAAAATAAAAATAAAAATACACTGTTTTCTAGAGCTCTTTTTGGCTCTCTGTGTTTTGCAATAGTTGTGCTGCTGTCGAGAGTGGCCTATTCTTCCAATAGCAATACCTGGCCTGCAAGCCTCATTAGATCACCTATGAAGAGCAAGGTTGTGTCATCCAGTCTTTCTTTCCAATTATTACCCAGCAAGTTGACTGGAGTGCAACCAAGTGATGTAGCTTTGATAATATTCACTATTTTTTCATTGTGCTGTTTGTGTAGTTCTTGCAATTGCTGGGCAAAACATGTGCACATACCATGAATGCTAGTGTAAGAAGGGCAGATTAATTACTACAAAAGGAAAGCTGCTGATGTGTTTGGTTTTTGTTTTTTGTTTTAAAAAGGCCCTTTAGTTTGTAAAATTTATGACTGATAACAATCAAGACCACATTTTTTATTATTTTGTTTAAAATGACTCCTTTATGTGTATGTGTGGGTTTGCGTGTATGTGTGGGTTTGTGTTTTGTTGCTTGGTGTGGTTTGGTAAGACAATGTTTTATTTTAAGCTTTGTTTTGTGGTTTGATTTTGATTTGTTTCAATTAAAAAAAAGACTTTTGTTTTGCAAACCTTGTGTAACGGCGTTGTATGATTTATTTTGCAGTAAAGAGGTTGTTATTTTTTGTTGTATTTTGTGGGTTGTGTTTTGGTTGCAGTTGGCTTTGGTTTGTGTTTTGTTTCATATTTAAAAGGTAATTTGTTTTTGTTTAAGCTTGATTTTGTTAGATTTGTCTTTGGTTTGTTTTGTTTGGTTTTACTTTATAAAGGACATTATTTATGCTTTGTTTTTGTCTGGCTTTGCTTTGTCTGGCTTTTATCTTTTGTTTTGTTTTGTTTTGTTTTGTTTTTTGCTTGTTCATTTAAAAAATATTCTTTATTTTTAAATCTTGCTTATATTGGATGGATTTTCTTTTACAATAAATAGGACATTCATTTAATTGATTTTGATGAAAAAAGGACCTTGCAAACATTGTGAGATATTTTTTTATTTATATTTTACTGTGACCCTTAACATTGCACAAAATCCTACTGTCACACTTGCAGCAAGCTTAAAAATCTCGACCAAGTCTTCCTTACAATCATTTACATTGTACAATTATTTACAAATGTAGTTTTTCTCAAGCTTGTAACTTATGTTGTGTAACTGTACTTCAGACGTATCGGCGTGCTCATTGACATGCTGCTGTATGCACAGAATACAATCGCAGAACAGCAGACGTTCAAGCGCAGGGGGGCAAAGGTGACCGAGTCGCCCATGGAGACGCTTTCTATGTACCATAATAATACACAAAACGAGCTGTTTGCACACTCTCTTGGTCATGTGAGCTTTACACTTGAACCAATAAGCAAACTCAGAAAGACTGAGTTGTTTTTTCACTGGTTACGACCTCCTTCATGAACGTGCGCTGTATGGGTTTTAAGTTACAGGGCAGGGAAGGTAAAGCCCCAGATGTTTTGAATAGTTTGTACATTGCAGTGACCATCATTTGGCGTGTGTTTTTTTTCTTCTCTGACACAGTCTCCCAGTCCAACAGCAGTTTAAAGAAACACAGGAACCGAAGTATCTTTAGTCCCTTCTTCTGCTGTTTCCGGGACTATAATGCAGAGCCACCAGCCACGAACAACAAGACCTGCTCGCTCCCTCCACCTGCCGAGGAGAACAGCAGCCCTCCAAAGGTGAGGCCTCTTTTATTTCTATAAGGCAAAAACACATTTTCATCCACCTGTTCTTTTTGAGATAAAAAGAAAACATCCAAAATACACTTTTAAGTTTCTTTTGTCGCACTTTAGCAATTTGTGCCTGTAGATTTCTATCACAATACATATTCTAAAACAAACGCACACACACACACACACACACACACACACACACAC
>CAIGQW010005871.1:935064-948449 GCA_903798125.1 Danio choprae
ACACACACACACACACACACACACACACATGCATGCACACACATGCATGCACACAGTTTAGTGGCCTGTACTTTTGTGAAAAGCATTTACTAAATGTGCAAATGTAAGTGTTGTTTGTCACTTGCCGTTGTTGTCAATGTGATGTGTCTGTTTGATGGCGTGGTCCTCTGGAACACCATAAATCTCCACCCGGACGTGAGGATCCACGATGGACTTCTCCTTGTTCTTGTTGATCTTCGGGAGCTGCTGGGCAGAAATGACCTGGATAGACATTTTAGATAGGTTCACATTTGGTTTAGAGATATTGGCCAATATTTGAGATTTTTTGTTAATTCATCAATATTAGTTGATATCTTTGTCATCATTTTAGATGCACTTTAGGAAATCTTTAAACTACTAATAGTAATGTTAATGTAATCATCAGCAAATCCGAAAAAAAGAAGAAGCTGATTTTAGCATTTTGCGTAACATTTTATGAATACTACACTTTGCCCAAATATTGAATAGATAAAAATGTTCAACAAAATATTTATTTTGATGTTTATTTTAGACTGTAAAAACTAACTTGCTGACATAAATGTAAATAGTAATTTGAATCAAATTAATTTTACAATTCATTTAAATTTACATTACATTACAACATCAATGTAAAACTTACAAAATTAAGTTGAAACATGGTTAACATATTTTAATAAATTCAATTAACATAAACACTTTGTCATGATTCATCCTTTTACATTTTTTTTAAGTGTAGTTAATTATCCACACATTCTCTTGCATAGATTTACTTGGCATTTAAAAATCATTTATTTTAAGTAATTAATATGTTAGTAATAATAATATATATTTTTGTTTTAAAAATATTTACTGTAGTGAGAATAGGTTTTATTTTTTTAATTGATCTGTGCATCCCTAATTTGTTTTATATTCTTTATCTGTGTGTGTCTTCATTTCACATTCACATATATATATAGGATCATCTCACCATGAGGTGCAGGTTCTTCTTCTGCAGCCAGGGCCCTTCTTTGAGGTTGTAGGGGTCAAACTGTGAGGCCGGGTCTCTCAGAAACTCAGGCTTCAGTATGTAGCCACACTTGCCATTAGGGAGAAATCTGGCCTGGTTCAGATCCATCTCTTTACAAGGAGTCTGGAAGTTTAGAGCCACTGTAGACCAATAAAACCAATTCAAAATGTTACTTTCATGCATAGTTTGATTTCAAACAAACTTATATTGTATCATAGCGCAGGGGATTTGCACCTATTTGGCATCCGGCGTTCCACAGCGGCACAGGATTGTAGTTTGACGAATCTGTTCTGGATCCAGCCGGGTAGATTCTGCTCAGCTTATCAATGTTGTGACGAATGAATGCATTAGCTTTAAGACAAAATATCATAAAAATTGTAAAATGCCCTTTTTTTATATTTATATGCAAGTTAAACTAAATAGAGTAATGCAGTGACGATGTATTTTTGTAGAAGTTTATCTGCCCAATGCTATATTAAACTCTACGGTACTGAAACTCCATACAGTATATGACCAGTATGTAAATAGTAGACAACATTTGAAGTCATTAAACTGTTTTGAATTATTCTTTTGAGTTTTTAAATTATTATTATACTTGCTTACTGCATGTATGCGGCCTGTTTTTTGTAACTGTGCATACAATACAATACAGCTTGCACATGTGCTTTGAATCGCGTTTGTGCTTTGAATTGTGTTTGTTCACAAGGTGTCAGCACTGAACATTGTCTGGTTCACAATTAGAACAGAAACTGAAAGACAAAACAACAACAGCAAAATTCAAAACAGCAATAACCACAGACACGGGTACTGAGTTTGACAGGAGCGTGAAGGGGATAACGGATATCAGCTACTGTATTTAAAAATGAGTACAAATTTTAGATTTTATTTATAGCTCACAACTTTTGTGAAAAAAACACAGACAAGTTATGATAGACTGTGACTTTGATAGACAGTGTCAGGCTTATAAACATTGTCAAAATATAATATTTATAGTGTAATATATTGTGACAAGCAATAGGTCAGGAGAGGTGTTGTTTTTTTACCAAAGCAGACAAATATTTATATTTACATATACTTTAAGCTAATGTTTTGTTCAGTTTAAAGGTTGTTTTTTTCTATGAACCAGTATACAGTAGTCAACATTTGAAGTGGATCAAAAAAGCTTTTCAAAATTGTCCTAAAACAAGAACGGGTGTTGTTCAATAGTTTTAGGACAACCTTCATGTTGACTACTATATACTTCATCAGGCTTTGTTAGGCACCTACAGACCAAAAATTATTTTGGTGAATCAACAAGATTCTTATTTTTTGCGAGGAAAACTTAATTGTTTTATGTTCAGTCCACTTAAATTTGTAAAAACGATGAAGTTAACTTCATCGATTTCTGTTGGGACAACATGAAGGAATTGTGTTGAAGCCAGCATTTTTTTACAGTGTATATCAATTGAAAGGGATAGTTCACAAAAAAATGGAACATTCTGTCATCATTTACTCATCCTCCATTTGTTACAAAACTGTTAAAATTACAAAACTTAAATTTCTGCTTTAGAACACAGAGTAAGATATACACAATAATTTCAGGGGGAGGAAGCTTGGAGAAGGAAAGTTTTCTTCCAACATTCTTCAGAATCTAATGTTTTGTGTTCAACAGAAGAAAGAAATTCATAAAAGAACCGCTTGAGTTTGAGTAAATGGTGAGGAAATTTCAATTTTGGGGGGAATTATCTCTTTAAAAGTATTGCTTTGCCACTTCTATTGTAATAAAATCTATCAGCAAGCCTATTAAAAACAGACCTTATTTCAGACATCAAACCAAAACCCATTGACTCTGGTTTAACAGAAATAAAACTGGTAAAATTCAAACTACGAAAAAAATACATCCACAATTCAGCACACCCTGCAATCCCTTGTACCTGATTGTTGAGCTAAAATGACGGCTTTGCCCTCCTTGAAGGAAGCCATCTCATAGAAGACCTGTTTTTTTCTCGATTGCTCGAAGCTGCTGAAATGCACACTCTTGCAGTAGATGACCAGGTCTGACAGCTCCTTAGCCAGCTTGATCTTTTTGGACTTCTACAAAAGGGATCCAACATAAACAATAGGCCACAGCATAAACAGACTTCACATGGAGCATGCAAAGACAATGGGATGCCAAATAGGCACAAGTCTGCGGTGTAATGATTTGAATAAGGCCTTTGTGTGAACATTTGTCATAGCTGTGTGCGCTGATCTGAACTCAACCTTATCTACCGCAATTTTGTGTATGCAAATAGGTGTAGGTGTACTTTGTTGAGCGTTTTAAAAATTTGTTTTCCACTTTACATTAAATATGAAACCTTAAAAAATTCAAAACAGTAAAAAGTAAGTATGTTTTCATATTTACAAGTGTGTTGTATTTCTTCACTACACTGATAGTGGTTAGAGCAGGTTAAACTCATGTCTGTGGGTACAGATGCTTTTGGTCTTGGGTTTTAAACACACCTTTGAGTCTTTGTGTGTGGGTTCACCCTCTTTCAGATCAGCAGCCTCGTCTTCCTCTGACACACTCTCCACATCCTCTGTGGCATTGTTGTTGAAAGCAGCATCCAGTTTGTTCAAACGCTTGCCCTTGATCAAGAAACGTCCCTTCAGCTCCTGGAAATGTAATGTAGATGGCACAAATATAATATAGTTGATTTTTAACTGATAATAACAATCCAAAATTAGTAAAATTAGTAAAAAACATGTTGAAAATGTGTGGTTTGTAATTTTTTTTAAATATTTCGCATGAATTGAAATGTATTTTCTTTAATTTTCTAAAGATGTTCGATGACTAAAATATTATTTTAATAAACAAATCTGTTTAACAAATCTGTGTTGTTCAAATGCACCAAAATATATTACCTATATTCACTCAGAAATTGATGAAATTTTCATTTCAATTGGGTGTACTTGATTATGTTGAGCACTATATATATATATATATATATATATATTGTTTTTGTTTCTTTTTTTTCTTAAAATTATTAAAATTATATTTTTAAAAAATGTTGGTATCCAGACAGTCCAGGGTTGCCACTGACTTCTATAGAATGGAAGTCAATGATGACCATCAACTTTAAGTGGAATTTAAGGATGATCATTCTGCAAGATAGCTTGTTTAAAAATATTTTAATATTGAAATTTGACATTTTAACATTAATTTTAAAATATACTACTATTAATACAATTTCTGAAGAAAAGTAAAGCTTTTTCCCAGCACAAACTTTCAAAGTTAAAACTAACCTTGTTTTATTTTTAGAAGGCATTACTGATTGATAAATTGCTCACAACAATACAATCCTGTACAATGAAGAACAAAACCCAAGGTGAAAGCTAGGAGTTTTGTGTAAGAAATTCAAGATAACCTTCACATATAATATGGAAGTGAAAAATGATGCTTTTCTATTGTCTTTCTTCTTGGCATGTTTGTGAATGATGGTTTATGGCTGATCCACCCTCAGGCTGAAATACTAGATTTCCATATTTTTATTCAGAGAAACGGGCAGAACTTCTCAGTACAGGACAAAGCTCACAGCTGGAAAAAAGCCTGTTGGACAAGCTTGAAAACGCAGTGACATCAACCAGAAGCCTCCCACCACATAACCAAAATAAACGCCTCAAACCCTGCCCGTCTGAACTTGTACTGTCATGTCTTTGCCCTTCACACTGCAGCTTTGAAACATTTGGTGCATGTTTTGGTGATTTATTCAAATACAAAAAAGTGATCTGTATCCATGTAATCTTTAGCTCCACTGATAATAACTTCCTTTCTCTATTTGAATTCATGGATACTGAAGTAAACAGGAAGTTGACATTACAAGGAAGTCATCTAGGAAAATTGGCTGAGGTGAAGAGAGGCTTTAAGAGATCATGTGGCCATGACCTTATGTAGAAAGATGTCATCCACAAAGCGGCGATTGGTAGCATCATCTATTATATGAGTTGTATGCGTGTCTGTTCTTTTCCATAGTCTGGAATCTCATTCGATGTGATGTCCCAGTAGTATAAAAAAAAAATTATTTTCAACTTTTCATTGTCAGTTACATTTAGTTTTTAGGTCATTTGTTTCTGTAAAAGGAAAGCTGCTTAATAATCATGCACATTTAAATGTAAGATGTCTTTCTTTTCTAATCCTACTTTTTAAAAAATATATACATTTCTTGTAGTTTGGAATTGGTAAAATGTGATATGGGAAAAACATTATGAGAATACTGACTTGTATAATAGTTATGCACACCCAGCAGTAAAAATAGAAACTCTTACAGATGTTTTAACGTGCGTAATTAAGTGTGAAAATGATTGAAGTAAACATTAATTTGCTAAATGGCTCAAACTCTTTAAATTTCTCTACTCAGGGTTTTTAAAATGAAATAAAGATGCAAGTAAAAAAATGCTGTTTTTGCATTTTGAGTACAAATTTGCCATGCAGACCTTTAAGTTTCTTGGTTTGAAAAATTTGCCTTACAAATCTGTACTTTATTGACAATGAACCAGTTTTGGCATGCAAAATGTTGCTAATGTGACTGTAACTTAAGAGCAGAATTTGGAGAGAAAACCTACACTACCCACCTAAACATCAATAGCAGAGGCATAAGAACAACTAATACACTACTAAGAGTGTGCAAGTTTCTACACTCTTATACTGTATACTGGATACTGAAATCAAACAATCGTGTCAGATACTCTAGCACTTAAGCTTGTGTGTTAAATAGGATCTGCTAAAATTCCAATTGAGCATAAGAATGGGGAAGAAAGCAGATTTTAGTGATTTAAATGAAAGTGTGGTGCTAATGCATGTGATGTTGGTTTCTACTCTATGCCATTGTGATGATAGTTCAGCCAAAAATGTAAATTCTGTCATCATTTGCTCATCATCAACTTGTTCCAAACCTGTTTGAATTTCTTTCTTCTGTTAAACACAAAGGAAGATATACTGAAGAATGTTGGAAAAAAACGTATCTATTTAGAACCACTTGAGTGTGAGTAAATGGTGAACCATTTGGGTAATTTATCCCTTTAAAGTAAGTTTGTAGGTAACAGTTATGATATTTATGGCTTTAAATGAAAAGGGCTAATTTTATAAAGTGCACTTGTGCTTGTGATATGATTTGACTGGAGTGACTTGTGATGTGATTTTTTTTGTTATTCTGTCTGTTATCAAAGGCATTAGAACCACTAGAATAGTGTTATACATTTTGCTTACTTATAAACTTACTTTATCCTATGTTTCAAAGAATGTTCAAATCCAGAGAAATAAGCCACTATTGACAAGGACCATGTCCTTCTACTGTATATCACATTAGCATGACGTTTTATAGAAAACAGGGAAACACTTCCAAACACTGAAGCAACAGGGAAGATGCTTCAATATATTGTGTGTTCTTTATTAGACTGCACAGAACAGCATTATAACAGAACCCTAAAATGTATTAGTATGACAAAACAGTGTTACTTCTTCCCCATGTAATCACGGCCAGAATAACCAGAATAATAAAAGCTCTGCTGCTTTTATGCAGCATCACGCTTGTTTCTCATCAGGAATTGCTTAAGTGGTCTTGTTTTATTTAAACAGCTTTCAGCCCTACTCTGCTTCATACTACAATCATAATAACTTTTGAATATATTAGCTCATCCATGAACATGATTTCTCTAGGAGATCCATAGTATGTAATGAAGACCACAATTTATGCCTTTGTTTGTTGTGAAAACATGCCACCAGCACTGAAAATGACATACTGAGTTTTTAAGAATATGGATGTCTCCTGCTCACATTTTACTTTCACTTTCGACTTCGACTTGGAAAGGCATATTCTGTGAGAACCTCAGTAGTAAACACATTTTTCAAGATAAGAAATCAATGGTGGTGGCATGGTAGCTCAGTGGGTAACACTGTTGCCTCACAGCAAGAAGGTTGCTGGTTCGAGCCCTGGCTGGGTCAGTTGGTGTTTCTGTGTGGAGTGTGCATGTTCTCCACCCATGAGTATATTATGACAGAATATAAATTTTTAGGCAAACTATCCTTTTAACTGCTGCATCAATTCAATTCAATTCTTCCTTATTTCTATACCGCTTTTTACAGTGTCAAAGCAGCTTAACACAGATGAAGAAAAGAGAATAAAAAGCCATAACAATATTTCAAATTGTGGGACATTCCAGCAAGTCAGGCTGCAGGAGAGTAGAGGTAGAATGCTGGTGTAGTCCTAGATAAATTAAAACTGATTCAGTTCAGTTTAGTATAAATATCACTGTTAAAGTTCAGTTAAATTCAGATCAGTGTAATGCAAATGTCACTGATGAAGGTCGATCCATCTGTCTCAGCTGTGTGAGCAGTGTCAGGACCAATTAGTTACTAATTAGTGAGTAAATCTTTAAAATTGTATTTAAATTACTTTTTAAAGGGATAGTTCACTCAAATATGTTAACTTCCACATCATTGACCCACACCATGGGAGCCATGACATTTATAGTAGGGACAAAAAACACTATGGATGTCAATGGCTGTTTTTTCCAACATTCTTTAGTGTATTTTCCTTTTGTGAAGAAACTCAAACAGGTTTAATGGAGGGAGAGTAAATGAAGGTTTAGTTTCTCAATACTACTTAAAAATGCATATACAATTAATATTAAACTCTTTTAATTCTTTAGAGCTGGTTGCAAGATTGATTTGAGATTCATCTGCATGCAAACAAACCTAAAACGCTATTTATTTTAAAGTATAAAGTTTAAAGTGGTTTCAAGTATAACATTAAATCAAACCTTTATTAAACATGTTCTCATTTTATCAAGGGAAATGTATGTACAAATATGTGTCATTATTGTTTTTTTAACCAGACCTACAGAATGAAATGTTGTGTTTCTCCTCATACTGTACCTGGCTGGTTTGGTTTATGGCTTATAACACTAACACAGACATTTTGTAAAACCCCTACAGGAACAATGAATAAAAAAAAATTAAACTATTTGCCGTTAAAATTTAGGCACACAGTTGAGCGCAACTGAATGTACATTAAAACATACATATAAAAAAAAATTCTTTTTTTTTCATTTTAGGGGTCTAACCTCAGGTCCTGGAAATGTGGTGGGCATTTGTTGCCCCAGCGGTTGAGTAAGCAAAGCGCTCCCCAGGATGGTGGTTAAGTGGTTGGCCATGATTTTCTGCTGCTCTAAAGAGCAATGGTTCTCCAAAGACAAGATCACTGGATATGGTGAGGTCTGGAGTAACAAAGAAACATAATCATACACAAAACTGCTAACATCAATCATTACTTCGCACAATCAGTGTTATTTCACTTACTTTGAAAGCATAATCTTTGATAGCTTTAATGACGTCTTTAAAGGGCACTTTGGATGTGAGTGTGTGGCCGTGGTAAATGACCGGCTGGCCGTTTGCTCCGTCCCAGATATCCAGCTCCACACAACGACAGCCCTTCATCAGCGCTCTGAAAGACAACATCCATTAGCTGCATTCTAATTCACATAATATCCATCCTAAATAATTGAAATTAAGTGGTAATTTAAGTAGTAATTTAAAGACCAAATCCTAATATGTTAAATGAGTATTCTAAAGTTACCTAGATGGTCTACTATTTCTGGAAGTAATTCAAAGTGCAGATCCGTGTATGCATTAATAGCTAATAGTCTGTGTTGGATGTGAATTCAATTAAAACTACAAACATGGCAGAAAGCATGACACACGGTATTTGACTTGGGTTCTGGGACAGTTCACCCAAAAACAAAAAATTCTGTCATCATTAAATCCACTTTTCCACTGCGCAGCATGGTTTGGTACAATTTGGCACGACTAGGCTCGCTTCGGTTTTACTCAGCCTTGTTTGCATTTCCACTACAGTTTAGTACCGATTAAAGTGGGTGGAATTATTGCTATAGTCGTGACTTCCTGAAAAACTTTTCCATTCTGGGGCATCCCATCCGTTTCTCGCTGGATCCGCTCCTCAATGGAATGGGGAATGTCTGAGAGGAATGTCTATACTCTTCTACTGATCACAGTACTGCCATTTCAAGGTGTTTTTTTTCTTGCAGTGGTATAAACAGTTTAGTCATGTCAACCAACAATACAGCAGTGGCTGCTGCTGACCATTTAATTATTTGGTCGAAAATCCAATGAAGCTGGTAGTGACGATTCTCTTGGACCAATCATTGATAAGCAATGTGTATACGTCACATTTTGGTTGCAGTACGGCTCACTTGGAATCACACTCAAGGTGGTAAAACAAAAAAGTACCATGTACTAAATACAAAATGCAGTTGAAAAGCTCCCAAAAGTGAGCCATACTGAACCAAACCACGCTGTACCATGCTTTTCCTCACCCTTCACTTGTTCCAAACCTGTTTCATTCATGGGTGAACCGTCCCTTTAAGTGGAAAGGCTTAGTAAAGTGTTTTTAATGTTTTCAATTTAAAAAAATTTACTTCATGTTATCCACATTATATTTACTCTGCAACAACATTTGTAAAAAAAAACATTTAGAAAGATGCATTTGATAATGAACATAATTATGTTGGGATTTCTCCACCTAAAATACCCACAAATGGCAGATTGTTCGAGGAAAGTTCTAATTCATCTCCAATGTTGTAATTTAAATTAATTATAAAAGAAATGTGGAGGGTGTGACAAGATGATTGACAGGGCTTGTAATTAAGCAACAGAACAGTCCATTAATGATGAAGTAGTATGTGCCAAAAAACACATACTTTTAGGGTGGAGTACAAGTAGGAGAATTGGGACGTAGCATTTCTCTCATATTGCTTATGGATGAATGCATAATGTGTAAATTCAAATCTGTTGAGATTTCCAAGCATGTCCGTACTTGATATAGGCTTCTGTGCTGCTGGGCCCCTTCAGCTGGTCCTCCATCAGATAGGTGTTATGGGAAGATGAAATGAAGTAATGATTCAATGGCTGCTGCATGTCTTGGTACAGGTCAATGTGGGCCGGATTAAACATGGTGCCTTCTTGATTCAGGAACATCAGGAAACCATCTTTGCTCATATGCTTGTCTTGTTTGACTGGGTACATTTGAAAACAATGTATAAATTACATTTTCTAAACATACAGTAGTAACAAAATGATTAATTTTGTTTAATTATTATTAATTAATTATGTTTTTTCCCTGTAAAGTCGAGTTTTCAGTAACATTAACTCCAGTCTTCAGTGTCACATGATCATTTATAAATGATTATAAGAGCTGATTTGGAGCTAAAAAAAAAATATTTTATCAATGACGTATTATCATTGATGATCATTTATCAAACTTTTTTTGTTCTGTTTACTTTTTTTGTGGAAACCATAATATGTTTTTCAGGAGTCTTTGATAAATAGAAAGTTCAAGACAACAAAAATAAATTAGAATTAGAATTAGAATTGAATGCTGTAAATGACAAAATCTTTTACTTTTTTTTTTATTAATACTGTTAATTATTGTACTGAATTAACTTTAAAAACCTGTTACCTGATGTATTACTATGGTAATTTATGTGCCATTACCTTTCTCATCCACCTCATATTTTTCAATAAGTTCATCTGCATAGTCCAAAGACACTGGCTCCCTCTGCTCAAGTTGAATGAAGTTTAACAGGTCATTGTTGCTCATCTGTCCATTACTTGTAGCATATTTGCCATAGATCACATCAATTTCATCACGCTGAGTCAGTAAATTGTAGAAGAGTTTAATCTCGGATCCCTCTAGAGTGCCAGAATTGGATGTGTCACACTTCTGAAATATCAAATAAACCACATAATATAAAACCACTTTTCAATGTTTCATTCACTGCTAGCAAGCTTAAAGATCATTTTTATATTTTTCTTTACTTTGCATTGTAGACATATTCCTGATTCTAATTCCTAATTTTAGATCACAACATCCTGTAAGTTTTAAACTTGTAGTGTAACAGTTTAATCTTCCTTTGTCCGGATACAATTAACTCAAACTTAAGAACTATTTACACTTTTACAAGCTTTTCATTAGGTATGGCTTCAAAAAAACAGTCAAAAGACTGTCTAACAACACCAAGCCCTTCCTTCTTCTAATGGTTTGAAAATGGTAGCTTACACATACATATTACATATGAAATTGGCCAATGAATATGAATATAAATGTCACAAACACGCAGTGACTAATAAAATAAATAATATATCAATAACTTAATATTCCTAATGTTCTTTTATGGCTATAACAAGTGTAGCTAAACTCTCAGAAGGGGGTATACATCTCTTCTACATCACTGTCTGTTTAGTTTTGTCATTTGTTCATTTCAATTGACCACAGATTCATTTACAAACAGGGCACAATCCAATGCTGGATTTTCTGAAAGATTGGAACTAAAAGACAACGATGTGCTGACTATCTGAAACTAATTTCACACCACACAAGTGTGAGTGGATTTTTATTTTTTTATTTTCACTATTGCTTAGTCTGTTACGACAGATCATTTTACATGTACTAAGCATGTATCACAGCAGTGTCTATCTATAAAGGATGTAGGCTGTAAAGCTTACATGTAGAAGTTATATTAGGGGCACAAAGTTATCATGTGGAAATTTAAAAAGTTTTAAATATGCAAACTGTCAGTCAGTTCAAACCAGGGGGCATTTTTACTTCTGTTCGGAGTCTACAATCAATCACACCCATTCAAACCATGTGTTTCGATGATGATACATGATGTGGTACACACTCAGTTAAAACAGCACAAGGAAAAGTCTATTTCTTCTCAATCATGATGTTTTTTGATGTAACAGCATTGACATTATAAGTTAACCTCAAAAAACAAGCCATTCATCTCCCCTTAAAAAACAACAACAACAACAACAACAACAACAACAACAACAACAACAACAACATTATAAACTAGCTGTTCCAATCGACATGATTAATGATTTCATTCTCACCCTGAAGAGTGTCTCGGCATAACTGTCGTTCACCTCGATATTGATTTGGCGCAGGAAATGCTTCAACTCCTTCAAGGACATTTTGTTGTCCGCATTCTTGTCTGCCTTGCGCATGCATTCATAGATCCAGCTTTTTGTTGGATGTAAGGACTGAATATTCAAATATTTGTTTCGTTAAAGGAACACTCCACTTTTTTTCGAGTGGTTAAGTTTTTACAAGGCCCCCTTTAATCCAGATCTCTGGGTCTGTCTGGAGCCTATTTCAGCTTAGCTTAGCATACATCATTGAATCAGATTAGACCATTAGCATCTCACTCAAAAGTATCTAAAAAGTTTTGATAATTATACTTTTTAAAGTTTGTAGTTACATTGTGTACTAAGTATATGAAAAGTTGCTATTTTCCAGTCCAATAGGGCTAGGAATTATACTCTCATTTGGGTGTAATAATCTAGGAACTTTGATGACGTGCCAATGCTGCAGCGGGCTCAATGATATTACAAAGCACATGAAAATCATCTAACTTCCGTCAATATAACCAGCGTGCCTTGCAACTAACATTAGACATTAGTGAAAGACCTAGATTTACCTACTGTAGCTGAGAATTATTTTCAGCTGCTGCGTAATATCATTGCGCCTGCTGCAGCTATGACAAGGCAGCAAATATCATTGATTATTACAGCAGAATAAAGAGTATAGTTCCTAGCCAAATCAGCCTAGACGCAACTTTTCATTTTTTGTTGTTTTTTGTACATAATGTAACTACAGAAGAGTGAAGTTTTAAATAAAAAAAATTATAGAAACACTTTGGTCATTTTTGAGTGAGAAGCTAATGGTCTAATCAGATTCAATGATCTGTACTAAGCTAAGCTAAAAGTGCTCTTGCCAGAATCAGAATCACCAATGAGTCTACTTCATTTTTTCAGAGAACACTTTAAAAAACTGTAATTTTCCCTCAATTGCACTGTGGTGACCATTGAGAAAGCAGACATTTTTTGCAGGGAATTGAGAAAGATGGACGTTCAAGGATACTGTTCACTGTTCTGTTGGCGATTGAGTTTATGCAGGCGGCTGATGACCTTCTCCAGGCTGTTGACCCAACGACTGGCTTCATCATTGGAAGAGGCGATCAGGTCCAGGTTTTTCCGTCGACCTTTGAAGATGATGGAGAAGCAGCGATCCTCTACAAAGGAGTCTGTGTATTTCTGTAGCCCCTCAGACTGACGGCCGAGACGCACCGAATCAATGTCCGCAAGTTCAACTGTCAAAGAGGCAAAACATACTTCATTATTACTTAGTCTCAACTGACTGTTTTACAAATAATGTTTAATCTTACTATGGTTATGTGATATTGCCAAAAACAAATGAAACTTTTATATTTTCAGTGATTTTTTTCTATAATGATGAAGGTCTGTTGGTTTAGGTCTGTTGATGAT
>CAIGQW010005871.1:956381-968932 GCA_903798125.1 Danio choprae
GAATGGGTGTGTGTGGATGTTTCCCAGGGATGGGTTGCAGCTGGAAGGGCATCCGCTGTGTAAAACATATGCTGGATAAGTTGGCGGTTCATTCCGCTGTGGCGACCCCAGATTATTAAAGGGACTAAGCCGAAATGAAAATGAATGAATGAATGAATATTCATTGAGCTTTTTTAGCAAGAAATAACTTTTTAGAAGAAGAAGAAGAAGAAGAAGAAGAAGAAGAAGAAGAAGAAGAAGAAGTAGAAGAAGAAGAAGAAGATAAATCTTAAGATTAAGAATTAATTTTAAGAATTAAGAAATAAGAAAAAGAGATCAGGATAGATGAAGAATTCAGACATTCACAAAAGTTATATTACTGATGTCATTGAATACCATGGTTATAATAATAAATAATAAGAAACAATGTAATAATATTTAAAAACAGTGCTTTTCCCCTGCTAATTAGCAAAGTTTTAAAAACTCACTAAACTTCTAAATAACAGAGATTGAAATATTAGCAGATTTGTCTCATTTTAAATAAACATTGAAATAAAAGAGGGAACATTTACTTTCACCATTAATGTACTTACGCTACGCACAAATTAATGTTCAATGTATAGTTAATGTATAGAGTTGATAAATAAAATATTCAGTTCCGTTATGCTAGTGTTATGCATATGTTATGTTATGTTACATTACGTTAATTCATTGTCATGCATGTGTGGGAAATGTTCAAACCATGTGTGTTACAACAAAACCCATGTTAACCTGTGCCCCGCGCACCCCATCAAGACTGATGTTAACTCTCCAACAGGGTCTATGAGATAAACATGCTCATCGTCTCTTTTCTGGACACTTTATGGTCTGCATCAGCACTAGTATTTGATAAAAAACAATCTGCTACGTTTCCTCAGTTTCCTTCAGTTTCTTTCCCACCCCTCCAAATCCAGCTTGAGATAAACTTGGCACCATCACTTTAAGATAATAAAAGCCTCACATCCTGTGCTTAAAAACATGATCCCCTCTTGTCTTCTCATATTCAGAACATTGACTAGCCGAGTAAACTAAATGCTAGAAACCATTAGTGTAATCTTCTAAGACTTATTTTGATCACACTTTATTTTACTGAACAATTCACACTATTAATGAACCTTTACCTAAGACTTTTAGCTCAATAAACTACTAATTAGCTGCTTATTCATATTTAGTAAGGTAGTAGTTGAGTTAAGTATTTTAAGTATATACTGTGAAGAAATTGTTGCTCCCTAAGTTTTTTAGTTAAATCAAAATATTTTTTTCAAGTCATGTCAACTTACATCAATCAAACTGACTGAACATATTAAGTTAAGCTTTGTAAAATGCAGTAAAAACTTTATTAACTTATTAAAATAAGTTAAAGTGACATAAAAATATTTGTTATTGTAATTTTTTACAGTGTAATAAACAACATATTAATAACAGACAGGTAATACGCCAGTGGTAAATGGTGTGAATTGTTACGTAAACTAAAGTGTTACTCTTATTTTAAACCAAATAGGATCTTTGTCATTTGAGGAGTTTAATACCTTCCCAAGCATTCTGTCATCATGGATGTCATTGTTTTGAAAACATTAAAAGAGGCCGAAACGCCTTAACTGCATGTGTAATCCATCTAATCATCATTTCCAGCCAATGGGAGTAAAACACCTGTCAAAACACAATGCTAATGGGTGAAAATATCATGTGAGCAGGACCAGAGGGTATCCCTGCTGATATCTGGTGTTTTCACTTCAATCCTTGCGATTTGTGTTTGATCCTTGTTTTCACACACACACACACACACACACACACACACACACACACACACACACGCACACACACGCACACGCGCACACACACGCACACACACACACACACACACACACTTACACACACACCCACACAAACCGACAAAGCTGAAGTCTGGCAGACCGCAGATAAAGAGGACTGATCTGAGGCCTTTGCTCAGGAGAAATCAGGCCGGAACTATGAAGAGCAGAGGGCTTTATATGCCACATGTGCAAAAAGAATTTTAGATCACCACCAAATTCCGTCCACTTCCTTTGTGGTCAATTTTCTGATCAGATGTTTCCTTTCCATCCAACCGAAAACCTTTTATGGCTGGTCGAAACTGATGTCTGACTATGTATTTACAGCTCCAGGCACAATAAAGATGAGGTTACAGGAGGGATATTTGATGTGAGGCATGCGGATCTCAGCATGAGGTCATTTATTATCAGGAAATTAAACAAGGGTATTCCATTATAGTGTAGAAAGTAACTTTAGTATACTCATATATAGTAATGTATCTTTTAGTGTATGATGCATTATTTGATGTGTGAATAATAACTATTTTTATTTGATGTGTATAACCTAAACTTTGACTAAACATGTTATAGAGCACCTCACATCCAAGATGATTTATTTACATATTGTGTAGCATTATTTTATTGAAACCCTAAAAAAATGCTGATCTGTTGCTCAAGAAACTTAAAAAAATAGTAAAAAGATTTTGCTGTTTAATGTTTGTGTAAACTGATTATTTTCTAACAGTATTCTGTTTTTTTCTGTATTTTTCTAAGTATTAAAATAACCACCATATTTTATGATTGTTTTTAACTGGTACTTATTAAATGAATTAATCTTTGCAGAATAAAGTTAGTAATTTCATTTTAAAAATCAATCACGTTGTACAATAAAGTTTCATTTAGTTATTAACACATTTACTAATATGAACAAACAAAAAATATACTACTCATCTTTGTTAATGTTGAAAATAAAGCTGTTAATTGTTAGTATGTCAACTCATGTTAATTGTTAATTGTCACGTTAATTGTTAGTTTGTCAACTCAGTGCATTAACAAAAGTTAAAAAGCACATCTTTGGATTTTAATTATGTATTTTTAAATGTTGATCTATGATTAATAAATGCGGCACAGTATTGTTCATTCTTAGTAAATATATACGTATTATCTAATAAAACCTTGAACATTTTACATACAGTAATTTATAATATATTTTTATTGTTTTAAACTTTAATTTCATTTCATTTTATATCATAAATATTTTTTGAAAAATTTACACCTGTAGGTCTTCAAGACCAAGGATTGTCAGATATTTAAAGCATCTATCCAGGCTTTCTCTTTATTTCCTCTGATGGGCTGAAACATCATTGTTTTGTAAACACCAGCATGTATTCATCAAAATGCCAAACATAAAAATGAAGATGTTTTGGCACCGTGAGGCCAATTCACACTGCACTACCAGACAATCAACATGACAGTACATCATTTCAACTTGACAAATGATAATTGAAAACTATTTTAACATCATCTGTGCACAAAGAATCATGGAAACAAAAAGTCTGCCACTTTACCCTTACAAACATCCTGTATTTTTTTAAGTGCCCAAAAATAGCCAGTTTCGAACAACAGCCCTTCAATTCAAGGACCATGATTATGCTTACTCGCAAGAGCTCAATGTGTATGTCCCATTTGGAACTTAGAAAACCTGGCTCTCTGTGATCCACCCCAAACCTGAATTTGGCCACCTCTTTCAACCATTGGTGGTACTTACAGCTAGATTCTCTCCTGAATGCCTTACTAGATGGTTGCCACATAGTCTTGCAGTCTTCATTCAGCCTGAAGAAGCGGGTCTTCTTCCACGAGCTGGACTTCACCTTTATCAGGTCTCCACCTCTGAGCAGAAACTGCAGGTCCAGGTCTCCCTCCAAACCTAAAGGTCAAGTAAATGTCACACATCAGACAGGTCATAAAATGGGCAAAGTCCAAAGTCAAAGTATCTTAATTTATGAGATCAAGCCTATCTCTGGAAGTAAGAATACAGATACAGTTTCACTAATAGATGCTGAGTCATCTCTAGGTCAAACCTATTGAAAAAGGTGTTATAAATGGTTTCAGTAATGCCAATGCCTGAACACGCCTTTCTTTAAACAAAAGCTAAATGATCTTGCAGAAATTACTGAGCTTTCCTGAAGGTCAAAACCTGCTGGGTGAGCTGTAAGTAAGATAAAGGTAACAACTACAATCGATAATTTTGAAAAAAACTTAACAAGTGTATTAAAAAAACAATAATCTCCAAGTTATAATTATTGGTTAAAAAATACATATGAACCTTTTACTCAAAACACAGACCTACAGTATTAATACAACACATTAATACAATACATTAATACAACAACAAAAATAACAATAACACAATGTTAATGGATAATCCATCGAATATTAATTATAACTTTGAAGCAGCTTCATTTTTTTTCCAAACCTGTATACAATGTACTGTAAAGTGTGAGTTTGATTAAGCTAAACATTCACCCTTTTTTATTTATGCATTTAAAGTAAATTCATTTAAGATACATAGCATTAATCCATTTTTGATCATCTTTTAAGTTTGATATTTTTTAAAACAGTATGTAAATGCATTAGGTTTATAATAAATGCATGCAGTACATTGTATTGATCTTCTGTTCATTAAAAAGACAGTTCACTCAAAACTGAAAATTCAGTCATCATTTGCCCTTCGCTTTTCACAAACCTGTTTGAGTTTCTTCTTTTCTGTTGAACACAAAAGAAGTTATTCTGAAAAATGAGTAAACGTTGACTTCCATAGTATTTGTTTTTCTTGCTAAGTCAATAGTACTAGTTTCTATCATTCTTCAAAATATTCCTTCATTCATTTTCATTTCGGCTTAGTCCCTTTATTAATCTGGGGTCGCCACAGCGGAATGAACCGCCAACTTATCCAGCATATGTTTTACGCAGCGGATGCCCTTCCAGCTGCAACCCATCACTGGGAAACATCCATACACACCCATTCACACACATACACTACGGACAATTTAGCTTACCCAATTCACCTATACCGCATGTCTTTGGACTTGTGGGGGAAACCGGAGCACCCGGAGGAAACCCACGCCAACACGGGGAGAACATGCAAACTCCACACAGAAACACCAACTGACCCAGCCGAGGCTCGAACCAGCGAGCTTCTTGCTGTGAGGCGAACGTGCTATCCACTGCGCCACCGTGAGGCCCTCTTCAAAATATCTTCTTTTAAATTCAATTTTTATCCGTTAAAGAGATAGTACATTAAACAAATACATTATCCTATTTAATCTCCCTCCACTGTTTCCAAACATGTATGAGTTTCTTTCTTCTGTTCAACACAGAAGGATAAATTCTGAAAATATTGTTAATTTTCATGGTATTCTTTACTTTGGAATTACCAACATTCTTCAAAATACAGACTTGGAACAAGTTAAGAGTTAAATTGTTAAAGTATAATATACAGTATTTTACTCACAGTCCTGTTTTTTGGGGTACAGAAACAATGACATGCACTTGTAATACGAGAGATGGATCCATGTGTACTAACCACATGCATACACAGCAATGTTTATAATGTTTTGTTGAAACCACAAACCCACAGCTCTGATACAGAGTAAAGATTAGAAATAAATATCAGTCCTCAGACAAAAATCAGTCCAAAGATTCCAACTGAACATTTAAAAAATGTATATCAATATAAACTAAGTGAAATTAATAATATTTAAAATATATTTTATTTTCAAATTTCAACATTTGTCTTTAGTTTAACTTGACGTACTTAATAACTAATTAAAATAAAAATGAATAAAAGCACACACTTTTATAATTATTCATTTAATTAAGAGAAGATCAATACAATATATGAACTTACTACACAACAAATATATTGATACATATAATAACAAATATAATTCTCAGTACTGACTTGCAAATAGTTACGTAAGGATTATTCCATCTATAAAACAAACAAAGACACTGTATGTACAGTATGTGTGCGTACGTGATGTGTGGTCAATTCATGTCAATGTTGCAAAAAAAAAATCAGTTCTTCAATAAAAAGTTTTCATTTCCTCACAAAGCTCTCATGATATATAAAAGTGAAATATAAAAGTGATAAATGAGTGACCTGTTTGAACTTTAACACTGCCACTGCCACTGCCACGGCCCAACAGCTGAATTATGAACATTTTCCAGCTTCTGTGATCCAAGGGTGTGAGCACAACCACAACATTGCAGGCATTTTTTTCACAAGCTGTTATGCCACAGAGGCTGTTTATGATTTTCAACTGAGAGTCTGCATACTTTGGAATGGGCAGAAAACATTTTCTGTGCTGGGACGGTTGCCTGTGTTTATTCAGAACAGTTTACTCAGAGTTTACTCCATTTTATTTTGATGACTGATACTAGTGTTTCTGACGTATTTAGCATTTGGAAAAATGTGAGAATCAAGCTTTCATTTCTACATTTAAATCAAAACCCAGAATTATTTAGCATGCAAATGTGTAGATGTCACTAAGTTAAAAAAAAATACCGGATATCTTATTTCTGTGATCTTTGATGAAATTAGATCCAGATGTGGAATTTCAGATGTGCCATTGTTGAACAATTAAAGCCAGAGAGAGATATCAATACATGAAAAAAGAAGATATTCCATAACTAATGTGCCCTGTTCAGAAAATCTGACCCATAAATTTGCACAGATTTTAGTATTAATTGGCATTACAATTGACATTATGTTTCATAAATGCTGCATTTTTCCCTAGCACTGGGTTACGGTTGGAAGGGCATCCGCTGTGTAAAACATGCCGAAGTGGTAGGCGGTTCATTCCGCTGTGGCGACCCCTGACAAATAAGAAACTAAGCCGAAGGAAAATGAATGAATGAATGAATGAATGAATGAATGAATGAATGAATTCTGCAATTTGATCAAAAGATCCGTTTAAATCCTAATCACGTACTCCAAAAACAAAATCTGCACAAGAGCAGAAGTATATTTTCAAAACCATAACAAGTTTGTGAGTCATGTCAAAGACAGCTGACTGCAGAAGTTATGCAACTCCGCATATGCGTAGCAACTAAAAATATGCCAAAAGTTGTCTTCTTCTTGTCTTGCTAAGTGTGTTCCATTCTTCCATTGAACACAAAAGAAGTTATTTAAAGCAGAATGCACATGGCCCTTTTTAAAAATGAGCCGATGCGATTTAAAATTAATATTAAATGCAAGTAAAGTGTTTAATTTAAAAGTTTCAAATTGTCTTGAACCTCGGCTGGGTCAGTTGGCGTTTCTGTGTGGAGTTTGCATGTTCTCCCTGTGTTGGCGTGGGTTTCCTCCGGGTGCTCCGGTTTCCCCCACAGTCCAAAGACATGCGGTACAGGTGAATTGGGTACAAAATTGGGTACAAGTAAGATTTTCATAATAACAATAGTGAAGTCAGATCCTCACTCATCTTAATACAACTTTAAAAAAATACTTTGTAGAACTGAATTAACTATTTTTTATTTTTTAAACCTTGTTTAACCTGACAGACAGCTTTTGGTCCCAACCAAATGTGTTCCCTCAAAATCCTATCTTGTGTAAACATGTTAATCATAATTATGTAGCCACTATTAATTTATTTCTCTTCCAGCAGCTCTACTTGTCTGAATAAAGGTACTCCACATGCACTATATGTTCAAATATTACTATACATGTAACCAGAATTATGTTCAAATGGCAAATATATGTATCGCAATTCTATACTTCAGTTTTCTTTTATATATTAAATATATGAAAACAGCAATTCAAATGTATTCAGTTTTAGGGCACTGCGAAGAAGTGGGAAATATATGATAGTTGTAGTTATGATTTTGTAGCTGTGTTTTGATGCTATTTTCTTACTCTTTAGTACTTCCACTTAATGTAAATCCATTTTTTTATGTTTGTTTTGCAAAGGTTGCCAAAAGAAGCACAATTAAACTGCGCCAACCCTCAGATAACCCCAAAAAAATTGCTCATTCTGCTCATTCTTACTAGGAAAAAAAATGGCATAATACTACTATCACTTCTACACAAGAAAAAAAAAACATTTCTTTGATATATTTTGCTGGAATGTAATATACCATCATAACGCAAAGCATTAAAAACAAGAACGGGACAATCCTTTTAACTCAGTCAAGGAATTTTTACCCTCAAAAGCTAACTTCAGTACATCCATTCAATGTTTAAATCAGTTCTTTTCTTTGGTGAAGCTTCTTACACCAAACAAAAATCTGATTTGCCACTGAACTACACCCATTGATTTGTGCAAGATTGGTTGACTCTATACAATAAACTATATTTACTCTATGTAATAAACTGTGTGCGCCTTTTATTAACCAAACATAGTACTTTTTCAATGCTATATCTGCTTTTAATGCTATTTTATCAACACTTAAAACCTTTTGTCCTACTTTTTACATTTACAGCATTTACTGTATATGTGGACAGTAAACCTTTCTCACTTTTTACACTGTTTACAGTATAAGTGGACATTGAGCTCTTTTCCTATTTTTAACACTGTTCATTCATTCCCTTAGTCCCACTTAGTCCCTTTATTAATCTGGGGTCACCACAGTGGAATAAACCTCCAACTTATCCAGCATATGTTTTACACAGCGGATGCCCTTCCAGCTGCAACCCATCACTGGGAAACATTCATACACACTCATTCACACACATACACTACGGACAATTTAGCTTACACAATTCACCTATAGCGCATGTCTTTGGACTTGTGGGGGAAACCAGCACCCAGAGGAAACCCACGCCAAAACGCGGAGAACATGCAAACTCCACACTGAAATGCCAACTGACCCAGCCGAGGCTCGAACCAGCGACCTTCTTGCTGTGAGGCGATCGTGCTACCAACTGCGCCACCGTGAGGCCATTTTTACACTGTTTAATGTATAATATATATATTATATATATAATATATATAAATTAGCAGCAAGCTTTTTTCATCTATTTTACTTTGATAACATTTATATGTGGACAGGAAACCCTTCTTTTACTTTTTACAACATTTATGAGTTGACTGAGATCTTTTCTTATTTTTACAAAGTTTGGTGAATTTATAAACGAATAGTGAACTTTTCTTTTACTTTGTATATTACTTACAACATTTGTTGTAACATTTGACTGTGAACTCTTACTTTTCACGGTATTTATGAATAGTCAGAGAGCTCTTCTTTAACTTTTCACACTGCTTAAATGATGATCCATTGTTATGTTTGACAGTCCTGAAAAACGACACCTATGTCATTTTTTGTAACACACTTTGCTTTTTGGCACTAACGTTAGTGCCACAAAGTCAGCAGCACAGTGATACTGTACGCAGGACCGCCCGACTCAAAAACTGCACCCACCTATGCGTTTGCCATTCTCCTTTGACACGTTCTTGGACTTCTCCTGGTAAATGAATTCCTCTGACTTCGTCCTTTTGGGAGGTTTACGTGCACAAGACATTGTCGTAATCCTTTGCGAAAACCTGTATTCGATTTACATAAACTAGAAGAATACCATGACGGGAGAAAACCATGACGTTTGCGTGTTTCTTTCTTTCTGTGGGCGGGTTCCAAACCATACCGTTCTTGACTCACTTGCTGTACGTCTCATTTCGCAGGAAAACCTTTGACATGTTATGACTTGCGCACTATGGTATTTAGAGAAAACAATGACATCTTAATAACAAGAGAAACGTATGTAACATTTGTATCGATAACATTTTCTCTGACCGCTTAAAAAAACAAAAATATCCTTGCTGATCAGGTTTAACTTTGTAGCATTGTTATTGTCTACAAAGGTTTTAAAAGTTTCGCCTGTAGAAGAACCTTTTGAACAAAACGTTTAAGTAAATGATTCAATTTCGTTCGATTCCTATAGGCAAATTTTTGCTAATTTTCTCCCCTTCAAAAGCCAGACATGCTGACCAACAGCGAACCAATAGTATTCCAGTACAGGTTGTTAAGGAGGATTTAATTGGCTGGATGTGTTGAACGAATACGCCCCTTCACAGAACGAGTCAAGACTCGAAAAGGTCTCACTAAACGTGATAAACTTGAATGAGCTGAAAACGAAGAGAATAAGAGACAGTTTAGCTTTTCTGCCAACGAGATGAGGATGCTAAACAGTTATGGATACGTAAAGATTTATACTTAAATAAAAAACCCTAACTGAATCTTTCAGTGAACCGATTCAAAAGATACACGAGTCATCAAACGTAACTAGGGATGGCGCGCCTTCTTCTGGTTAAATCCTCACATGACATTAATCAACTGCATGCCTGCATCCAGGCTGAGCCAAAGAAAACTGGGAAGGTCTCCGAAAAAGTTGCTAGCAACATAACTACAACATTTGTTTTGCTAGTATTAAGTTGCCCGTTTGACAATATTAGGTTTTGTTGTGAATGAACTTTCAATGTGGACTTAAACTGACTGCGTACGAGACAATTCCCTAATTCTCAAAATGTTCTAATGCCACTAACACATCCTAGGAAAAACAGATTTCAGAATAATTTTGCATATATTTTACAGTTTACATTTCAGAACTAAATAAGACAGTTTAACGTTCAAAACTACAGAGAAGTAAATGAAATCAACGTGTTTATGATACAAATCAAATCCGTTCACTCGTTATTATTATATCAATACAGAACTTACCGATTGTGCTGGAATTTCCATTAAATTCCATAATTCCCTTTACTTTTCTTTTAGTAGAAACAGCCTATATCCCAGTTGAAAAAGACGTTTCACGTCCCTAAGACAGACACCCAGAAAGAGCCTGGCTAGGTTGAGTAAAAACAAACCATCCACACACTGTCAGGACAGTTTCATGCGCTGTGTGAGCCCGCCTCTTACCCATGTATCGAAAATTCACCAACACACACCCACCTCAGCCACACCGGTCTATCAAGTCTGCTTCCAGCTAATGATGAAAAGTCTCATTTGTTTCCACTCTATATTCAAACGGATGATTTGTATTCAAGAAACAAGTCTTCTTCGGAGGGATTTGCAGAATTGATTTATTTGCTTTTGATTCAACTTCAGTTTTGTCCAAAATTTCCCTTTTGAAAATGTGCCGCAAAGACAGAATTGCTATAAATATTGGTTGCGTTCATAATCTGAAACGTCACATTGAAATGTTTTTCAGAAGCACATTATCTTATCATAGGGGTGTATGAACGTAAGTGTAATGTTCGCGGTTTGCATTCAGAGTTCAGATTGAATTCCTGTGGTAGGCCAATACAGTGTTCATTTCACTGCTATAGAGGTTGCGTGTTGATTAAGATAAATGTTCATGGGGGCATGTGTAGCTAGCAAGCATGGAAAGCAGTCTGTCAAGTTTTTTTTAATGTGTTTTTAAGTACAATCATATATAAAACGGGGGCCTCACGGTGGCGCAGTAGATAGCACGTTCGCCTCACAGCAAAAAGGTCGCTGGGTCAGTTGGCATTTCTGTGTGGAGTTTGCATGTTCTCCCAGTGTTGGCGTGGGTTTCCTCCGGGTGCTCTGGTTTCCCCCACAAGTCCAAAGACATGCAGTATAGGTGAATTGGGTAAGCTAAATTGTCCGTAGTGTATAAGTGTGAATAGGTGTGTATGGATGTTTCCCAGGGATGGGTTGCAGCTGGAAGGGCATCCGCTGCGTAAAACATATGCTGGATAAGTTGGCGGTTCATCCCGCTGTGGTGACCCCCTTTTAATAAAGGGACTAAGCCGAAATGAAAATGAATGAATGAATATATAAAACGATACATTCATTCATTCATTTTCATTTCGGCTTAGTCCCTTTATTAATCTGGGGTCGCCACAGCAGAATGAACCGCCAACTTATCCAGCATATGCCCTTCCAGCTGCAACCCATTCACCTGTACCGCATGTCTTTGGACTGTGGGGGAAACCGGAGCACCCGGAGGAAACCCACGCCAACACAGGGAGAACATGCAAACTCCACACAGAAACGCCATCTGATACAGTAAATGCCAAAACAAAATTGGTTTTCATGCAATAATTGTTTTGTATATCTTCAAATGTTGCACATTAGAATTTGTAATTTGAGATTTTTTATTATTAATAATAACAATAATAATTTTACCATGATTTACAGAGGACACCTAATATAATTTAGTATAACAGTTCATACAGTATTTAAAATGAATCAACCATTTTGCCACCACCTTTAAAACTATTTAAATTAACCAATTTGTTTAAAGAAATGTTAATTAATCCATAAGAAAAAGTTTGTGGTTATTTATTTACATAAATACACGGTCTGTTATGCTGAATAATGATGAAACTTTATTTCCCTCCTATTTTGTATTTTTTCCACAAAAGTTTAGTTTTGTATTTTGATATACTAATAGGACAAAAATAGAATAACATTTGTACATTTTAATGCAAACAGAATATCAAAAACAACATTTTAGTAATTTATTATGAAAACATCTTTACCCTTTGTAACAAATAAACTACAGAATTTGGAACTTTGCATAAATGAAGGTTATTTATTTTTTTAGCGGTTAAGTCAATTTGACATCAGTACTCCAGTAAAGTGAAATGAAGTGAAGTGAGTATTGTCAGGTGCGCTATTGTTATTTTGAGGTGTGTCCTTCTCAGTCATACATAAAGGCGTACACACACAAACACACACACACACACACACACACACACACACACACACACACACACA
>CAIGQW010005871.1:979875-990187 GCA_903798125.1 Danio choprae
ATATATATATAGTGGCCATTTATAGAACACTCACACACACATCATGACATTTTCTAGCTAGTAAAACACATTCCCTTATGCATTAAAATGTTAACAATCTTAAAATAATGATGTTAATTATTAAAGATTTATAAATAAAAAAAAGTAACTATATGTTTCTCCACTTTTTAAACTAAAGCTAAGTTTGGTGCGTAAGGCCTCTTGGATGGAGAAGACCAGTGCTCAGAGTCAGGCAGAAGACAAGGCTTCCCTGAAAAAGCACAAAGACCGGCATAGGTTTCTGCACAACCCTCGCTTCCTCCTCCCAAACACTCAGCGTGGAGGAAAGTCTCTCATCATGCCAGGGAAGAAGAAGCCGGAGAATGTGGGAAAGAGCAGGAAAAACACAGGCAGAGAGAGGTTTGCTTTTTATTTTGTTTTTGGTGAGTGTTTTGGTAACACTTTAGAACATTAGATCATTAGTTAATGTTAGTTAATTGCTTACATTATGCATAATTAATATCTGAAGTTTGCTTGTTAACAGTAGTTAATGCATCATGAGTTAACATTAACTAACAATGAACTAACGTTATTTAACTTAACAACTAACGTTAACATGAACGTTAAAATGAATGGATGCATTACTAATGTGTTACTAATTGTTTGTTCATGTTAATATACATTAACTAACATTAACTAATGGACCATTATTTTAAAGTGTTACCAGTGTTTTCCTTAAAATAATATTACAACCAAAGATGTCAATTTCTATGACAGTCAGAGGCTACCGGTTTTCAACATTTTTCAAAATATGTTCTTTTGTGTTCAACATAATAACGAAACAGTTTTGGGATAAGTGGAATTGCATAAATTATGACAGAATTTTCATTTTGAGTGAACTTCTCTTCAAGAAGAGACACTCTGTATTGATTCATTTTATGTTACTCTCACTCAAACAAAATTTTCCAATGTTTTCACTGACCAAATAAAAATGATGAAAAAAACATTTTTTTTTTTGAGCGAGGTGCTAATGGTCTAATCCGATTCAATGATTTATGCTAAGCTAAGCTAAAAGTGCTCCCGCCAGACCCAGAGATTGACTGAATGGATTAAAAATGGTAAAACTCAACTGTTTTGGTAAAACTTAACTCTAAGAGACTTCAAGTAAAATCCGTCTATCTACAAAAAAACGTGGAGAGATCCTTTAAGATTAGAAAAGACACTTAGGAAATGTTGTTCTGTAATAGCTTTTGCATCTGTCACCCATGAACGTCTGGATGGTCCCTTTGAACATCAAGATCTTAGTCTGAAAAAACATTTTTTCCCCAGAAAAAAGCTGAAATGTGGACTTCTCTGAGCCCAGCACACATTTGAAATGTTTTTAATTATTTGAGAGGAGCTTTGGCACGGAGTAATGTGATCTTTGATTTTATTTGACAATTCCTTCGTGACTTTTGGCACAAAAAGATTAAGCAATTATCAAGCTTTGTTTGCAAAGACAGTTCACCTGTGTATTGTGGACTTTTAAATCGGTTTAATTTGGATGTTCTTTAACTTTATTTAACAGATATCAAAATCAAAATTTGTGTATATTTACAGAATACAATTAATTTGTTCAGTGAATACATTGGAAATCTTTTCTTGTTCTTTTTATCAATGAAATACAATTTAAAGAGAATGAAAAAAAAATGCATATACTTTACACATACTTTATTGCACTTTACAAAAACCCAAGTCCCAAGTTTTTTTGGAATTGGGTTTGTACCATCCTATCAAATTTAAAACAAATAATTTGCCTTATGCCTTTCCTTTAAACGCCTAAAGCCGTGCTCTTTGTTATCAGATTGTTTGCATTTTGAACAGCTTTATTCAACCATTATTGCCACAATATTTGTGCAGCTTGGGTAGGGGAAATATGATACACAAACGCTTAAAATGCAGATCACACCCTATTGTCTGCCATATTATAAATGCCAGCATGACTTTGCAAAATGCTAGAGTGGGTTATTCTTCCATCAATATTTTCAGCCTTTTTAATTTATGGTCTTTATTGTGTCCAAGCACACGTCAGCATGAGAGAACACTGACAATTGGATTAGAAAGGGATGACATCAACACCTATCTGGCACAAATGGAATGACTCTGGCTGTTTAAATGAGAGCTTTCCCTTTCACAGCAGCCAAAGGAATCACAAGACTGTCAAAATGTCTCAGCTGACTCTTTCTGCAATTTGAGTCAATGAGCTCTGTGGAGTTCATGTTTTCTGCTTCTGGGCAGTCAACAGTACAACAAAAGATCCTCTTTGAATTAAATATTTGATAAAGTGCAGCTGGATAAAGTCCACCAAGTTATATATATATATATATATAATGTTCAAATATTTAGAGCCACACAACAGAAAAAGTGTATATTTTTGGGCATCGTGCTCATCAATTTTAAACAACCTAGTCTTGATTGTTTCCATAATTGTTTGTCTGCAAATTAATTAAGTGACATGATTAACTAATGTCAACACATGCTAATTCATTCCCTCATTTTTTTTAAATGGTGCGTACACTATAATACTTTTTAAAATTGTGTCCATGTTATTATAAGTCCTTTAACTGTTGTAGTCTAATAAAAAATCAAAACATTTACACACTTTGGGTTCAGTCTTTCTTAAGTTTGACTGCAAACATAATATTTCCTATCGGACCCAAATAAAAGAACTAAAGTAAAAATAAACATTCATGGATGTTAAGCCTTTTAGTGGGACTTGAATGTTTCAGTGACATTGTAAAGATGCAATATTCTAGAAATCACAGATTCGGATTCAGAATCTTCTTTTTCTCTCATCTGGACAATCTGCTGTTAGAGGGTTTCAGTCACTATAGTGCAGATCACCATCTTGCTAATTCAGTGAAAAACTGAAAAGTTAATGTGCCTGTTAAACAGGGTTTGTCAAATAAATATTGTGTACCACATGCCACATTAACACCAATAGCTGTAAGATATTAACAAATTACAACTAAAATTTCAGCATGTAAGCAAATTGTGTATATACTATAATAATCTTGGCCGCTTTGTAATAATTTGTTCACTTGTTGTTACCAAATTAAAATTCAACATAAAACAAAATATTAATTCAATGTTTCCATGATTTACAAAAAATGAAACAAATTATCAAAGCAAATTCGTAATTTGTGGATGTTTTTCCATATCATGTGCAGGTTCATAGTGCAAAGTCAACACGGACCTTTTATTGATGAATAAAGGATTATTTTCATGCAGTTCTTTGCACAACACCAAATAAATACCACAAAACAGCCTATGTCTATGATTTGTAATCAAATAGGTTTGCCTCACTTATCTACAGTATCTCCATATGGACAACTTTTATGGCATGGACAGTTTGCTCAGTTTGTACTTGTGATGCAGAGAACTTAAGTCTGAGTCTATGAAAGCATGAAAGATATGAAAACAATGTAAAGTCAAGGTAAAAGTATGTGGTCTCATATATTTGCTTTTGAAAAACTATTGGTTGGGTTTAGGGAAGGGTTTAGGTCAGTGGTTCACTAGGTGATCGATACCACAAGCGCCGCCTTCTCATGGACGTGTACAAGAAGAAACAATCAACAAAACGTACCCTAAATTACCTTTTTCATATTCACAAAAAGTTAAACAGCGCCCTCTAGTGGATTTGTCATCTGAAACATGCCTAAAGCAACGTATTTTACGTTTTGCAAAAACATTGACTGACACATATTTCCAATGAGTCCATTATATATTCTGTGAATTAATTTGTGTTTTATGTAATAAACAGCTATATCTAAAAGACCCTTGTTAGCAGTGACACTTGACAAATCTCCTGACATCTTTGACAAATTGTGGTGACAAAAATTGACACTAGCAGCCGATACACATACAAACTGTTGCATTCAGGATATCTTTGACAAACTGTAGTGACAAAATGTTTCTCTGTCTTATATTAGAAGTCCTGGGGATCTGGCGCCTATTTTCACTGCGAATCCACCAGTGATCTTCTTCAGTGACTACAGAGTAGGACAAGTCTATGAGGTACAAAAACATCTTATATTGCATTCCTTTGAGTTCATTTGAAATTAATAATTCATTTGATTCAACACTCTGCTGTTTTCTGTATACCTTATAGTAAGATTTGCTGACTAAATCGCTATTTGTGTGTATTTTATTTGTACTCAATGACCAGTAGTGTTGATTTTCCCTGCAGAGCCCCTTCTGAATGGTGTCTTTCCAGTGTGGTATGTTTTCCGTTTTTAATAGCGGCTTGTGTTTTCTGTAGACCTCGGTGGAGCTCAAAAACATGACTGCAAGCAGCCGTCACATTCGAATGATTCCTCCAACCTCCCCACACTTCTCTGTGGGTTTGGGTGAGAACCTGCTGACCTCATGAAAGACTCGTTTATGTTGGCAGAAGAAGGATCTGAACCATTTCCATTGATGCTGTTAGAGGCATTTTGTAGCAATACTGAAGGACATAGCAAGGATAAGAATATCACCAGGATTATTATTAGTAACTAAAACCTTCAATGATGTGAAAATAAAACAACTGAAAGAAAATATATAAATAAAAAAAAATAATAATAAATTGCTAAAGATAGTGTTATTTTAGTACATATAGACTAATAATTCTAGTTTTAATGAATCATTTTTATATTTTATATAATATATATATATATATATTTTTTTTTTTAAATATATAATTTCTTTTATATATACATATATTTAATATATTTATTTTATTTATAATATTTTATATTATGTATTTTTTCTGTTCTCATTATAATTTTTTATCAAATTATTTTTAAAAATAAATAATAAATAAATAAATAAATAAATATGTCTGTATAGTTTTTATTTATTGTTATTTTAGTTTTAATTTTAATTAAATTGACTAAAGTTGCCTTCACAGATAACTGGAATAAAATAAGATTTTAATGCATTTTATTTTATTTTGGTTAACAAAATGAATAATTTTAAGTTGCAACTTTTTTAGTTTTATGGTTTTAGTTTTTGTAATGTAGTAAAACTGCAGCCAGGACAACATTTTTACAGCTACAGTTGCTACAGACAATTTTTTTTATTTGATTTTATGTTTTAACAAAAAAATTTACCATAATGACTATAATAATAATTATGAACACGACCGCATTTCTTATTTTAGTGGTACGTGAAAAACTAACAATGAATAATCTAAAAATATAGACAAAACAAAACCTACGTGTGTAGACATATTTAAACAAATTACTATAATAACTGTAAGAAAAAAACAGAAACTGTAAAAACAATTCAAACTCTTAACCAAAAGTATTATATACTTTAAATTATACTAAATGACATTGAATACCACAGGATTCTGAGGAACTGCTTAATAACACTTTTGGTATCTACCCTAGTTCCATGTGGAAGAATAAGAAAACAGTGACATCTACTGTTAAAAATATGAAGAAAAATAAACACTTTATACCTAATGTGATATCAGATTTGCCATTGAGATAAGACGTATTATCACACAACTATATGTTCAACAGGCCGGTTCCCTGGTGAAGGAGGGATTGTGGCTCCAGGAATGAGTTGTCAGTATATGGTGCGTTTTGCTCCAGATTCTCTAGCAGACTATGAGGACGCTCTGGTTGTGGAGACGCAGATGCTGTATCCTCTCATTATACCGATAGAAGCCCGCAGATCCCCTCCAATACTCACCTGTGAGTCAGAATAAGCAATATCTAGATCTTAAAGGGACAGTTAACACAAAAATTTAAACAACTATGGGTACATTTACAGTACATGCACACTAATAGGGTAATAACTACGCCCACATGGAAACTGAGGATTTGCATGGTAAACCTTAAATTAAAGTAATTTTTTATTTCATCTGTTAAGTTTTTAGTTGCTATACTCTCAAAATCATTTAGAATAAATCCACTGATTTGTTGTTGTTGTTTTTTTTGTTTGTTTGTTTTTTTGTTTGTTTTTTAGAAAATTGCAAAAAATGTCCACAGATTTTGTCTGGCCCAGGTAATAACAAAACAAAACATCATAAATGTTCAAACTGCAAATACCATTAAAGCCATTACAAACCATAACATTTTCTAGAGTGTTTTTGGACATTGCACATTAGCATTTATTGGTTTTAATGTGCAACCAATAGATATTACAAAAAATGACCAGTAGAGACCAACAGGACCAATAAAGTTTCCATTAAAACCAGTGTAAATTCCATTATAACTATTGAACACACTAGAAACTATTAAAATGTACTGGTATTTGTAGTTTAAACCATTAGAACTTCTGCAATGGTTTCTATTGTTATTTTCAGTGGGGCCTGCAATGCAAGTAATCGGGTTTACAAGATTTTATCATTACATCAGTTTATCTCCCCACAGTGATGTCAAAATTTTATAATTGTGTATCTAATTCCAAGTATTTCATTTTTTATGTTGGATGTCATTATTTAATTCATTAAAACATAAAGAAGTGTATTGCAACATGTCAGTGGGAAACTGAAAGGCACATATACAGGATGACTCTTTTAAGGTGCAGCATTTTAATTCTAGCACTTCTAGTACTATTACATCAGTCAAGAGCACATTTTTATTTTTAACACATCTTTGGCTGAAGAATGAATCTGAATTTGGGTTTCTCCTGCTGTAATTTGCATATATTGCCATATACCAGATTTCTATGTGGGAAATCTGCAATAATTACATGTTTCTGTCACATATCACACATATGCACTTGAATAAACCAACAGAAATCAGGTATATGCGTTTACATACTGGGCAAAATTGGGGCAAAAATCTATCTGTGAGGATCTAGATTTAGAGGATCTATCAGTTTATGTTTAACCATGCATGACCTTGCTCCGATAAAGGAAAATGGATTCAAATGTTTACATGACCACAAGCATAATCGGGTTTAGGATGTGTTTGTAAACTCACTCAATGAAAGTCAATGGGGTCCAGTGTTGACTAAATTATGCCTCTACTCTTTCCATGTGCAGTGCCGGCTGTCATGGACTGCGGTTTCTGCCTGGTGGGAGGAGTGAAGTTCATGGAGGTTTTATGTCGGAATGAAGGACTGAGTGCTGGAACGTTCTGTGTAATGCCTAAGAAACAGTGGCCTGCTTCAAGCCTCAGGGTAAGCAAGCAGATGTCAATGTGAATCATAGTTCCTGTCTTTGGCAGGATTAATTATCTGTTCCAACAGAGCTCATATTTCTTAATATGCTTTTTATTTTCATCCTGTTTTAGCAGTACATTTTAAACTGAACAGCAACAATGGCTTAAAGCAGAGTTCATCAAACTTGTTCCTGGAGGGCTGGTGTCAGAGGGCAGATTTTAGCTCCAACCCTAATTAAACACACCTGAACAAGCTAATCAAGGTCTTACTAGGTAAGCTTGAAACACCCTGGCAGGTGTGTTGAGGCAAGTTGGAGCTAAACCCTGCAGGGACACCGGCCCTCCAGGACCGAGATTGGTGACACCTGGCTTAAAGACTCAGTATGGATTTGTAGTTGTAATATCACTACACAATTTCAATTTTTTGGAACTCGTAAATTTAAATATAAAACTTATGAAAGCTTGTTTCCATCACAGAAGCAGTTATGACTTTTTTCATGTTTGCATCTCACATTTTAGATTGTTTGGATCAGAATTGTGAGTTTATATGTTGCAATTGCAAGTTATACATTTACAAATATGTTTTTCCTTTATGTCTCACAATTCTGAGCAAAAATAAATAAATAAATCAAAAAATTAATTATAATCTCAGAATTGTGACAAATTAATTCTGTTTTTTTTTCCTTGCAACTTACTATATTATATCTCAAAGTTCTTACTTTTTTGGGATAAGAAGTTGCAGTTACCTTACTTTGTTTGCACTTTGACAGAAACAGACTTCTCCTAAAATAACAGACTCCTCTCTAGTAATGCAGAACCTCAATACAGTTTACTTAAACCCCACTCGTTCTTGTGACAGTGAACTCACATTCTGCCTCCATCCAATCAACAACTTTTGGATAGAACCGAGTTCTCATCCTATCTTGTTTTCGATAATCCATTTTACTCAGAAATTTCTCATAATGGAAGAAGTTATCTGTTGCCTTTTTATGCCCCAGCTTTAAAATTGTTGGTTTTGATTTGTCTTAATATATTGTTACACGTTATGAGTGACAGTTTGTCTCAGTCTGCAGTAAAGTCGACTTTCACAGAACAGCCTCCCTTTGCCATCAGTCCCTCTATTTTTGGCCTTCTCCCTGGACAGGCTACTGTTATAGAGGTGAGATATTATTGAATATAGAGTGCATATTATGATGTGTATATTACACTGTTGTCATTTCAATATAAACATGTCATTTCTTTCCCAGCACTTTGTGTGTTTTTGATATAACCCTGTGTGCATTTGACTGTTTACATGCATTAAGACACTAAAAAAATACTTTGGTTTAATATTCACACAACATGCACTGTGTGGCAGCCAGCTTTCGGTCCATGCACTTCAGATGTGTGCAGCTCAGAAAATTATATATCAGGAGTTAAATCTGACCAGACTTGAAAAAACATTCAGATAATAAACTTCATGATCATGACAAACTGCAAGTTCACATGAGACATGAGACAAGTTCATAGACATGATAAAAACGAAACTTGTTCTGTGTTTTCAGTGTCTGAAGAACAGGAACTTCTGTATTGTGGGTATTTTGAGCTGAATCTCCACATTTTTAGCTTGAACATGAAACAAACACATTTTGCATTATTCTTGTTATCTTATCTTGAAAAACATCTTATTTAAAAAGGCTAAAATTAAATGTAATTAAATATGTGACCAGGCGATGCGGTGGTGCAGTGGGTAGCACAATTGCCTCACAGCAAGAAGGTCGCTGGTTCGAGCCTCGGCTGGGTCAGTTGGCATTTCTGTGTGGAGTTTGCATGTTCTCCCCGTGTTGGCGTGGGTTTCCTCCGGGTCCTAGACATGCGGTATAGGTGAATTGGGTAAGCTAAATTGTCCGTAGTGTATGTGTGTAAATGAATGTGTATGGGTGTTTCCCAGTGATGGGTTGCGGCTGGAAGGGCATCCGCTGCGTAAAACATATGCTGGATAAGTTGGCGGTTCATTCTGCTGTGGCGACCCCAGATTAATAAAGGGACTAAGCCGAAAAGAAAATGAATGAATGAATGAATATGTGACCAGTGCTTGAGCATCACTTGGGGTCTGTCAGCATCTGTGACTGCCTGGCTGATTTTTGACAAAAGGCAGAAGTGGTACAAAATTTGGAGGTGGCCAAATATACAATAAACAGTACAACCACATTTTTAACAATATGGAATTTTCTCTGTTATGATTTGATTGGCAGCCACATTATTAGAGCCCATTCATTTTTTCTTCATTGTAACTTTTAATGGTTGACAGATTCTGATTTTGTAAGGACTTTCCTTTTAAAATGCAGATGTGGTAGTGCATCACCTAAACAGCTTGCAAAGAATGCCACATTCCTAAAGAATATGTTAATTTTCAGATATTGTGAACACATTGATTCACACAGGCTGAATTGATTTGCACAGACTTGAATGTTATTCACACAGCTATTAGTCAGTGACTCCTTATGTTTCTATTTAATTTAATCTTCAGGTTGTGTTTTTCCCCACAACTGCTGAGATCTCTTCTCAGGACTTCACCATTGTCTGTGACAACTGCCAAGTGAAGGACATTACGCTCCAAGGTAGGGAAACAATTTCAACATACTTATATTTGAGTATTGCTGAGTATTTGCATGTTCCGTACTATGGAGTAACCAATTACTAGGGCACTTTCAGCAGGTTTCTCAGTGGGTGCATTACAAAGGGGGCTAAACCCGATACACCTGTGTTTATAAAGTAAACTGCTACCAGCAACATTTTGCTCATGCTTACATTTGTGAAACATGTAAAAAAGATGTGCTTTTAAATGTCTGTAGGTTGATGTAAAAGTAGCCTAAAATGTTTTACCTAATATTCGTAGGTACAGGTCAACTGATCACAGTGGAGTTGCTTTCAGTATCAGGTGGAGAGGATCAGCCGGAATTTGCAGAATTGTGTGATATCACAGCTAATCATTATGTCAGATTTAACACAACCAATCCACACTCCACCCTGCAGAAGACGGTGGTTGTCAAAAACAACACGTGAGCTTCCTACACACATTTGTCTAACATAGAATACACCAGAAAAATATTTTTGTAGATTATCTGAGTACATTTTACAATACATTTTAAATACTATTTTAGCCTTTCTACTGCAAATTAAATCAGCATTAGGGTGACCACTAGATTTCTCAG
>CAIGQW010005871.1:1015187-1049184 GCA_903798125.1 Danio choprae
TATATGTGTGCTTTAGGCTTTAACCAGCATTTTTTAGATTGAATTGATAGTTTACAAAATTTTGTAATTTAAATAGTTGATAAAACATTGCAAAATCACATAAATCATAAACTGTATTTTCCATGTTACCATTACATTATTTTAACCTTATATAAAATGAATCCAATATTGAAAAAAAATAATAATCTTATACATAAGTTTAAGTAATAAAAATATAGCTGCCTCACAGCAAAGAATGAGTCAGTTGGCATTTCTGTGTGGAGTTTGCATGTTCTCCCCATGTTTGCGTGGGTTTCCTCAGGGTGTGCCGGTTTCCCCCACAATTCCAAAAATATGCAGTATAGGTGAATTGGGTAAGCTAAGTTGTCCGTAGTGTATGAGTGTGAATGGGTGTGTATGGATGTTTCCCTGGATGGATGGGTTGCAGCTGGAAGGGCATCCGCTGCGTAAAACATATGCTGGATAAGTTGGCGGTTCATTCCACTGTGGCGACCCCAGATTAATAAAGGGACTAAGCCGAAAAGAAAATAAATGAATGAATGAATTCGTGGAAAGTCAATAATGTTAAAATGTTTATTATTATTCATTCATTCATTTTCATTTCGGCTTAGTCCCTTTATTAATCTGGGGTCACCACAGCGGAATGAACCGCCAACTTATCCAGCATATGTTTTATGCAGCGGATGCCCTTCCAGCTGCAACCCATCTCTGGGAAACATCCATACACACCCATACACTACGGACAATTTAGCTTACCCAATTCACCTATAGTGCATGTCTTTGGACTTGTGGGGGAAACCGGAGCACCCGGAGGAAACCCACGCCAACACAGGGAGAACATGCAAACTCCACACAGAAACGCCAACTGGCGAGGCTCGAACCAGCGACCAGCGACCTTCTTGCTGTGAGGCGAACGTGCTACCCACTGCGCCACTGTGAGGCCTTTATTATTATTATTATATATTTTTTTGCAAGCTATGCCAGGGAAGAATGATTTTTGTTCCCTCAAAAAAAAAACCTCAATTACCTATAATGAATAGTTTATAAAGAACGTTTTTTCATAGTGTGAATAACATGGAAGTATGAATCCAAATAAACTAAAAAGCAGTGTGTTCGAATAGCCAGCGATAAACATTAGTCGTGCGATGTGAGTATGAGTCGGTCGAGGGCGCCAGATTGTCACGCAGCGCGCGCTGTAAGCAGGCGCGTCATCGCTTCCTGAGCTCACATCACTCGCTCCTCTGTGGAAAAACTCGGCGTCAGTCAATGTTTGCGGAGAGGAAACTTTCTTCGTTTGGCGGCTCGCAGTCGACGAGATTTGAAGCTTTCCCAAGCGAACACCGCTCCGTCTGCCTGGATTACCGGCGTCTGCGACTCCAAAAAACATAATCCGCAAAGCTTTTCGGAGGGTGGATTTGTGCGGTTCTCCTCAGTTTGTGCGTGACAACTGTATTCAAGTGCTCGCGGCTTCCGGATATATCACTGTTTTTACTGTATCTCCCGCACAAGAACGCAGTTTGCGTATTTTCCCCTTCTTCGCACCTTGAACTGCTCGCTTTGAATCGCACATTGGTTTGTGTCGTCTCAGCATGAAGATAAACACGTAAGGTGAGTTTGTGTGGAATCATGACTGCTGCATTTGTATTAATGTGTGCAAAACACAAAATGCTGTTTGTTACACATACTGCACAAGACAACGACCCAAAGAGTACCTGGTGATTGCTGTTGTTATTATTACAAGATTTCTAACATATGCTGAGTTTGTGTTGTGTTTTGTCTAGGTTGAACTTGGTACTTGAATATAGATGTAGCTAAAGGTTGCATGTATAATGTGTGACTGTTAATAGAATGCAAATAAATAAATGATAAAATGATACATTCCGTTTGCTAATGTGATAAGGTAATGCCTGGACCTGGATAACATTGTATTTTGTTAAAATATGTTGTAAAATATTTCTTTTTCTGTATAAACACTTCTTTTTTTGTACACATTATGTTAGAGAAATAATGGCATGTAAAGAGTATAATCTCAAGCTAAATTAAAAACTACATACTTGCTTAATATTAATAGCCATATATGACAAAAAGCTTTAAGCAGCAACAGAGTTCTCTACAAATATTCAGTTCTCAATATTTAATTGTGTATTAAAACATGTATGGCAGCAGTGTTGATTGATTAAGATTGCGCCTTACTGACATCTTAAAATCTCTACTTCAAATTATTTAGTTTATGAGCCATTTTCTTCATGGGGAATCAAAAAATATGCCCCACAAGGTCACTATTTACTGATACTGTTATTCATGTGGGGACATTTGGTCCCCACAACGTGAGGAGTACAAGGTACACACACATGCACACCCGTCCACACACACATGACAGAATTATAAAGTTAACAGGGTTAAATAATTGTCTCTTACTAGCAAGCTTATATGATAAGAGAAAGTAATTTGAAAAAAAATACCTGAAGGACATACACAAACAATTTATGAAATCATTATGCAATGTCATATTATATTTATATAAAGTTATATATAATTAAATTGGGATTAAATATATGAAAATATGCACAAAACTCTAATGGTAAACGAAGACAGAATGATACATTTAAAGAGAGATTAATGAGACATTAAAAATACAATTGTTATGGAAATGTTTCAAAAATATTTAAAAGTGAACATTATTGGCAGCAAAATCTAGTGTCACTTAAATATTACTGAGGGAGACAAAATGCACTTTTTTTGTAAAACGATCTACATGTACACATGATTTTGGTAATAATAGGGATAGTAGAAGAGACACAGGCAGTATAATGAGTAGAAGAGTGAAGTTCTGTTCTTTTACTTCAGTAACTCAGTGTCTCCTGACTCTGAAATGCCTCGAGTTTATCTTTGTTTACTGAATGTGCCTCTTTTTAATGAGTCATTGAATATAGGCTAGTGTTTCTGCAATGGGTTCAGATCTGTCTCAGCCAAACCCACTTCTCAGAATCTTTCTTAAAACATGAGGAAAGAACTTTGTACCTTCATTGCAGTGCTAGTTGGGTTTCTGTTGAATCTTCTGCTGAATGTTGAAGCTGTGTTCAAACTTTATGTTCGGTTCACTTGGTTCACATGTTTTGGATCAGAACAGAAAATGATACATTTAGTCTTGATTTGCTTTGGTCATTTGTAAGACTGACCCACAAGATGCAAAAATAGAAATGGCTTTTGTGTTTTTTGTGACAAAACTTACTGAACATTTAAAACAACACTATGTGCTTGACTAAACACACTTTTTCATTGTATATGTATGGTTGAGAACTCGTGAAGTTCGGTAAACCGTGCCAAACAGTGCCAAAAATGTCTGTCACACATAAAGATCTGCTGCAAGGAGACTGCATTAATAATGCCTCTATTGAGCTGTAATGAGCAACATTGCAACTATGAAGGGAAAAAACAGGTTTGCTTGAGCATTATTTCCTTTTTATGATTGCATCTTGTGACATCATGTCCTGTTTTTGTTTTGCTCAATAGTTTTTGGTGACACAATACATATATTGCCCACTGTGTTTACATAAAAATGAATGTTACGAAATTCTGTCATCTCATCTTATCTCTGTTAGAGGTGTCAGCGAGCTCAGGAAACTCCTTCAGAAACTATGCTTACTGACAGCTGAAGAAAAGGTATTCTTGAAAACTACTGACAGTTTGGAAGAAGTTGTCAAATGAGCTCTGTTTCAGAGCTCCAGTCCACTTCCAGAAATGTGGCACACAAATGTTAAAGCCTTTTTTCAATACATTTACATTCTACATCAAATAACAGTGTCTAAGTGAAGCTTATGATTGACCACAGCTGGTCCCACATTAGCTATCTCATGATTTACCAATCAGATCAATCCAAAACAGACATAAATAACCAAATTTCCGTACCTTAGTCATCTTTGTCTTGAAGAATCCCCGACTCCTCACCCTTTTTCCTAGCATAATTTAGGGTAGGGGGGCACGGCGGCTCAGTGGTTATCACTGCCGCCTCACAGCAAGAAGGTCGCTGGTTCGGGTCCCGACTGGGCCAGTTGGTGTTTCTGTGTGGAGTTTACATATTCTCCCCGTGTTCGTGTCAGTTTGCTCCGGGTACTCCGGTTTTCCCCACAAGTCCAAAGACATGCGCTATAGGTGAATTAAATAAACTAAATTGGTCGTAGTATATTAGTGCGAGAGTGTATGGGTGTTTCTAGTATTGGGTTACGGATGGAAGGGCATCCTCTCCATAAAACATATGCTGTCAACAACCATTCATATCTACAGTATTGATATCACGTTTTGGGGCGAACATCCCAGCAGACTAGAGATGAATGCTGTAGAAATGCAACTTAAGTTGGATGGGATCTCGTGAGTCATCTGACCTCAAAGTTTATCATCCTCACACAGGCCTGCTGCACATTCATTCAGCCAAATTCCCAGGCGCCTTATTTATGTATGCTCTGCTTAGGAGCATCGAGAATTTTTCCTCCCTAGCAAGGGAAGGAAAAAAATTATTATTCTGTCAACTTGATCATTAGACCCCTAAAGATTTCAGCATTCAGAAAATGTGATCGCTTGCCATCACACACAAGCCGTCGGAAGATTTCAGGACAAATATGTTGACTTGATTTCACCCCGACTCATAGTTTTGGGAATCCCTATCTATGATGAATGACCACCATAGATTAGGACGTCGGAGAAATGCGGTATTTTATCCCTTTTCCTAAGAGAACGTCTGCTTCGTGGCTGTAAGTCAAAGTGATGTCTGGTCAGTGGTAGATCTTCATGATGGATCATTCATTTTGGGTCTAATCTCAGCTCTAGTTGACTAGATGGAGGAAATCACAGCGGTCTTATCACTTGCTTGAGTGATTTGGTAGATCTTCATGATGGATCATTCATTTTGGGTCTAATCTCAGCTCTAGTTGACTAGATGGAGGAAATCACAGCGGTCTTATCACTTGCTTGAGTGATTTGGTAGATCTTCATGATGGATCATTCATTTTGGGTCTAATCTCAGCTCTAGTTGACTAGATGGAGGAAATCACAGCGGTCTTATCACTTGCTTGAGTGATTGGACACGTACACGCCAAAGGCCAGTGTGATTTGAGTGGCTCCTACAGGCTCTTTCTCTAAAGAACGAGGGTGGTGCCTCGGTGCAGTTTGATGAAGAAAAAAAAGAAATCTGTTTTAGTGCAAGACATCAAAGTGTCTAAATTTGAGTCAGGGCTTCCATTTCAGAACTTCACTCCATTAGCCGGCAAAGTGTTCATCGAAGATACCATCCGGTTGTGAGTTAATTAGAAAGAGTTTTCTTCAATAGTGATAACACGAGTTGCATCGGAGGGCTTCTTATCTAATTTCATCCCGTTAAGCACTTTGGTAGTTCCCTGTTTTATTGAGATGAAAGGAAACCCTATAATTAGGTCCTGTGTGTTTGACAAGATGAAGTGCAGGTGAATTGCCCTTATTAGAAAGAGTAGGAGAAGCACTTAACAAGCACTTAACCACGCTATATTGAGTTTATGACCAACGCAATACAGATTATTTTGTTAAAGTTTTTTTTTCCTATCCAGATTATTAATTTGTTGTGGCATCCAATATTTTGTTGTTTTGGTAAAACTTTATAATGAGGTTCCGTTTGTAAGCATTAGTTAACTACATCAGATATTACAGTAGATAAGCATTTATTAATCTTAGTGGATGTTCATCTCAAATTAATTCTCACCATCTAATTGCAGTTATGTGGTATGGTTATTGGTAGAACTTTACAATAAGGTTGTATTAGTTAATGAATTTACTAACATTAACAAACAATGAAGAATACATTTATTACAGTATTTGTTCATGTTATAGTGTTGGTTAATGAGAATACAGTTGTTTATTGTTAGTTTATGTTAACCCCTGGTGAATTAACTAATGTTATCAAGCATAAATTTAGATTTAGTAAGGAATTATTAAATGTTGAACCATGATTAATAAATGCTGTACAACCATTGTTCATACTTGGTTCATCTTAGTAAATACATTAACTAATGAAAACGTGTTATAAAGTGTGACCCGGTTATTTATATGCACCTGATGCTTTCTTATGAACTAATCAAAACTCATTTTGTTACAAAGACTCAGTAAGATAACAAAAAATAAATGTATCAAAATAGTGATTAAAAAATAGAATAGCTATCACTCATTGAAAAAAGTATTATATTTTATAACAGCAGGTTAACTGTACGCTTGACTGTACTGTCCACCTTAGTCACACTTGAACTTTTTCGGATTTTGATTGTAATGTAAATAGTGTGCACCTTTTGTAAAGCTGCTTGCTTTGTATTTATAATTATTGTGAAACGTGCTCTACAAATAAACTTGAATTGAATATTTTAGATGACTGCGATTTTTGATTCTTTTAGAAGTCACAAGTGATTGTTTTCGGCACTAACAGAATTACATAAATTCCTATTAATTGGCATAAAGTGACAACTTACAAAAGGTTTCAATAATCATAATAATCTGTAATATTGATTTAGTGAAAAAAGCACACAAAATCATCAAAGCTGATAAACAGAACATCACTGTTTGAATTTCATAACAGCGATAGCCCTAATTTCAATGTTATAATAGTATACTTATTATTAACACTATATATTTAAATAATAAGTTATAGAAAATATTACAAAGATGTTATTAGTTATACATGCAATTGACGCACGCACGCACGCATGCACGCACGCACGCACACACACACACACACACACACACACATTTATATACAGGCAGGTTTTTCCTGGCTCAATATGAAAAACCATGATATATAAATATGTATGTACGTATGTATGTATGTATGTACATGTTTGAGGTTATATATATGTAATTATGTATGCAGATATATTTAGGTATCAATTTTTGTTTTTGCATAAACTAACCTTGACTTATTTGAACTCGGCACAGTCAACCTTAGATGTTTTTTCTATGCTATAATTTCCTGCTTTTTTATTTTTCTTCTACAAGTTGGTTGCATCAATTGACCTCAATTTTGGCGGACAAAGCATTTTAAATATTAATAAGCAGTCTTGTTAAAAAAAGGATTCTGTAAGAAATATGAATTATAAATGAAGTTACTACATAATAAGATTTTCTTTTCAAGAACTGTGTTGCGTAAATGAGGCTTTTTCTTTATTGCATCATCAAAAATGTCCATTAAAGAAACAAAGGTGACATTATCTCGCTTAAAATTCTGTTCATATTAGTAAATGAAGGACTGCATGTTATACAAACATATTCTGTAATAGTTGCCGGTGCACTGCTGAGCTGTTCATAAGGGTCTCTAAATGGGGTTTTAGTGTGTGGGGGTCTACGATATTGTGATTGCCTTGTTCAGGTTTTAGTGTTTCTCTCATCAGCGAGCCACACAATTTGAGGTAGGGCTGCATCTGCACAGTATTGAAAAAAATATGACATTGTGTTGTTTTTCTGCAATATGAAAACAATTTCACCAGATGACTTGAATAGCTCTATTTACAAAGATTTCATTGTTTCAGAATGATTGGTTTGACTTAGAGTGCATTTGCATAAAATGAAGTAAAGAAAATACAAGCATTGATAAGTACTGTACAAAAGAACGATGATACAAAAGAAATAGTGGTTCATTTTATTCTGTGGAGCCTGACAGTATTTACATACAGATTCACTATATAAAATAAATTCCACTAATTCTTATATAAATGACAAATGTCATTGTTTCTTGTGCTTGAATGCTTTAATATTTTAGAGTACTAATACAGTAATACTAATACAACGGGCCTAAAATACACATGCAAATGAAGAACTTGACCTCTATTATGGTTAAACTTTAGAATTATTCTGCAAATGCCGTGTGTTCTGAATTGAGTTGAATTGAGAACAAAGAGTTTCCAACACTCTTTTCCGAGTTGTTACAGAGAGCTACTGCTTCCGGGTACCGGGTTGCATAATCCACTAGGACTAATATGTGTGTGGATCGCTCTAATGGCCTGATGAGATCCATATCAATTCTCTCAAAGGTGATCAATGGCACTTTTGGGGTGGCCGGTGGGTTTACCAGCTGACATTCATTGCATGCAGCGCACCATCTACCGACTCCTCGGCTGCTCCTTCTCTTTTCCTTAAGAAGGGTGTCTTTCCGGTCCAATCACTAGAATATCATTCATTCATTCATTTTCTTTTCGGCTTAGTCCCTTTATTAATCTGGGGTCGGCACAGCGGAATGAACCGCCAACTTATCCAGCATATATTTTACGCAGCGGATGCCCTTCCAGCTGCAACCCATCACTGGGAAACATCCATACACACTCATTTACATACATACACTACAGACAATTTAGCTTACCCAATTCACCTGTACCGCATGTCTTTGGAATTGTGGGGGAAACCGGAGCACCCGGAGGAAACCCACGCCAACACAGGGGGAACATGCAAACTCCACACAGAAACGCCAACTGACCCAGCCGAGGCTCGAACCAGCGACCTTCTTGCTGTGAGGCGAACGTGCTACCCACTGCGCCACTGTGAGGCCCATCACTAGAATAAACAGGTGTTATTTATTATTTCTGATTGGCCCGCTGACTAGCCGCCGGGCTCTGAGCATGCTTTCCCCCCTCATTGGGTGTTCGATTATGCTCACCTCTCCACAACAATGTTTTGTTTTTCTGTGATATATATTACGATATGAATATAATTTTTACCAGATGACTAAAATAGCTCAAGAATTCATATTTTTTTTATTGATTAGGATGATTTCGTAGAACAGAAAAACTGCATAAGTCAAGCAGATAGCATTTTCTGCAGTCTAACAGTATTCAGGTTCAGAAATCAATCAAATGTAAATGAATTACACTGCATACACTTCCTTGTATAAAAATAACTACAATTAATCTTTGATTATAGCACAAATGTTAAACATTTCGGACACAAATGGTTTAAATACACTTAAAATCTCACCGCCATAGGCCTAAAACAAAGCAAACAAGGAAAGTAAAAACCTTGTGCATTGCGATATCGATGCTGAAACAATATATTGTGCAGCACTAACGGCAATTTATTTATTTATTTTTAGGTGAACTGTTCCTTTAAGTAAATGCAGTAGTGGAGATCCTTCCCTTCCATGTCTGTAAGAGATCTCTGTAATCACCTTAAACATCGCAGCTTTAGTTTCTTTACCAGTATTAGGTGTAACCAGGGCCGTTCCATTATTGTTGTGAACCCAGAGGATGCAGTCAGCGACATGTTGAATTGGTATTGACTCGCAGGGTGTGAAAACCTGTACTTGTAAAAGCAACAGTCACCTCCAAAAGCAAGCGATACGTGTCAGATCCTCTTTTTAACCTGTCATGAGCGCCGCTGAAACCTAAAGTGGTCTCACTGCAGACACGATGAAGGGTAATAATTGAAATTCCACTGACGTTCAGAGCAGATTTCTGCCGTTGTAATGATTTCAGCTGCCCTGGAGACATCTGCCGCCGTATATTAACACAAATGAGCGGAAAAACAAAGAAATTGCGTGCATGTGCGCGGGTGTTTGTGAGCGAGGGACAGTATACAATGATAACAGCATATCATTGTGCAGATGGTGCTTGTTTTCTGTGTCTCGAAATATGGTCGCTCTGTGAAAATAATCAATGATTGCAATCTGACAACAGTTCCAGCATGATGCCTTTTCGAACGTTGAGCCTGCTGTGTGTAATTTAATTGTTCAGAGTGGCGTCTATTACATGCAGTTGGTCAGTGCTCCATTTGTTAATGAGATCAAATTTGCAGACTTGATTTTTTTTTGTTATTATTATACAATTTTAATTACTCTTGAAACAAAAATAATTGAAAAGTGAGTTTCATTGTATTGTATTTGTATTTTTTATTGTAAGGATGGTTTACCTGAAAATGCTTATTAATGTTTAAATAGTTTTTCAGCCAAAAACAAACATGAGTGATGCAACCAACTTGCAGGAAAAAGAATCATAGAAAGAATAAAAAAAGACTGTATGAAGATCAATACATCCATCTTAATTTGACCTTTTTATAACAAGTCAAGGTTAGTTCAGGCTGTAAAATATCTGTAAAATGTGCATATGAATAATTTTTTGTAGTCTTTCAGATATTGAACAATTTTAATATATATATATATAGTAGTCAACATTTGAAGTGGTTCAAAAAAGTATTTCACAATTGTCCTAAGAAAAGTTGAATACAAGTTGAAAATGTTGTTGAATAGTTTAAGGACAACTTTGATGGAAGGTTTTGAACCACATCAAGTGTTGACTACTGTATTTCACTTATTGTTACTTTTTACTTGATCAACTTCTTATAAATAGTAAATATTTCTTAGAAATTATGTTTTCAAAACTATGTGAAACCAGTGTTAATGTAACATAAACGTGTGTTAATGTAATGTAAAAAAAATACTACATTTAACGCAAAACATTTTGTTGAATTAGTTTTTTTTCCAAATTCTATTGTTTCCCTTTAAATTTAAACGTGGAAGGAATTTTAGTGGTTTAGTATTCACAGTCCATATTTGATTACCAATAAGTGAACAACACTTGATTTACTCATCCAAAATTTGACAAATTCCTTGACATTCTTCATATTTTATTATACATTTATACATTCCATCTTCATTTTCCGTATCTCTGAAATCTTGTCCCACAGTAAACTTTGTGTCTGCTTTTTTGTGCTCTAAAGGAATTGTTCAAGATGGAGGTGTGTATATTGGCAATAAATATACACAGCAGAATGGATTGTCTGCTAAGGGAGTATGCTGTGTGCGTGCGTGTGTGTGTGCGTGCGTGTGTGTGGAGGCAAGTGGGTGCTGCACCAAACCCATGAAAAACACCTAATGCAGAAAAGTAGATTAGGAGCTCAGGGTGTGAGATTGGCTTGGCATTATACAAGTAAGTCTCTCCTCGGTGGTCCCAAGGAGGAATTGGCTTTAGCAAAGCTGATGTTGTGTCATTTCCCAGAAAAGCTGCTGCCACAGTCTGTGAGTCACCGAGCTGCTGACAAAAGAGGAGGGTTGTCTTGTCGTCGAGAGCTGACCTGTTGACTTTACTCCTTGCTGAAACTCTTATTCTAACCACGCTTGCGGAGGCAACAACTGAAGGGAGAAAAACGGAAGCTTTTGTCATTTAAGTCTTAAGTGTATGTGTTTAGACGGATGGTTAGAAACATCTGGTGCCAATTACCTGTTGACAGTGTGGGTTGGATTCTGGTGGATATGTTTTTGTTTATGAAAGTTGGTTAAATGATAGTTTATTCAATGAAAATTGTGATCGTTTACTCAATTTCAGGTTGACTTAGGGCTGGACGATACAACAAAAAAAATAATTATGCTATAATTTTTCATATCATTCGATATCGATAATTTATGAATATTCTTTTAACAATACCATTTAGGAATATTAAGATTTTTTTTATTTAACCATTTTATTTTAATTTACAAACATTACTAAGGCAAATAGTTTTAATAGAAAAAAAAAAAAATCTCATCTTTTATGTCTTAAGAGACTCTTAAAGTATATATAAAATGATAAATAAAATGTTGCAAAGTGTACATGCTGAACAATCAAAGCAAACTTTAGGGTAGATCAACATCTGTAAGATATCAATAATAATGACACAGTAAACCTCCAACTCTGTAAACAAAACAAATTATGATAATCAAATCTGAGCTTTCAAGTAAAGGAACCAACCATCATAATTCAAATACATATTGCAACTTAACAAATTGTGAAGTTGAATCCTACATTACCCCATGCTAAAAAAAATCTTTCAGATAGGGTGCTAGTGGTTGGGATTCACAAGAAAAGAAAACAAAAAGCCACTCAGGCTACATCCTTACATGCTTTTTTATTTACAATCTCCTCACTGCTGCTAGTCATGGCACTTATTGTCATGTGTTATTCTGTCCTGAGGTGGCGATGGCGAAACCCAAAACTCGCAAGTGAAAATCGCAAGTGCGTGGATTCCTTCACCAATTTCAATGCGCTTTGCACTTGCCCTCCCCTTGCGTCTCTTATGACTAGGTGACCATCAACCGTTTTCTCTGGAAAATGCGAGCACGTCACGTGCGTGCCGCTTGCACACCACAATGCGTTGCTCCTTATTTGTGCACTATTTTCGATTAGAAATAACAAACTTACACCCTAAGCTTATTGGCATTCCTTTCAAGGCGCACGCTAAGCATCCACATTTTAATAAAACTATAGCGCTTCATACCGAAACTCCATACCAAACAATTTTTTGAGCATTTTTATATACCGATACTGTTTTTATCTCTCAGCCCTAGGTTGACTTTCTTCTTCCAAACTCAAAAGACGTCATTTTGAACACAGATTTGTTTTTTCATAGTTGATTGTTGTTTAAATGAACAATCAGTTAACTGATTAATCATTAACCTTAAAAATGCCATATGTGCACGTTGTCACCAGCATGACATGTTTTTAAATGAATAATAAAAAAAAAATTAATGAAAAAAAATTTCAATAAATGAAACATAAAAGATTTAATGTCAATATGGCCAACTCGTATGTACACACTGGCAACTGGTCCATGTAAGCAAATTTTGTGTGATATTTTCTTCCCAATTGTGCATAGGATATTGTGCATAGTAAGGAAAATCTGGAGAAATTGAATATTTATGATGTGCCACAATACAACCACCATGGTTAATTGGCCATCCATACGGTGTATAGTTTAAAAGTACTACTAAATTAATCAAAATATCAAATTAATAAAACAGTTGGTAGCCAAACAGTTGTTGGAAAACATTGACTTCCTTAGTTGGAAAACAAAAACAGTGAAAGTGAGCGTTGAGGGTGAGTAAAAGATGACCGTTTTAGATGAGCTGTCTCTTCGGTAATGTGCTACATTACTGGGAAACCTCATGTAAATTTTAGTTGCCCACATGTTTTCACCTTGGATATATTATTTACATTTTTCAGCATTACATAATTCTTTGACAACAGCACATTGATGTCTCCTGCTTCCTCTGTTTAGTGACGCACCTAATACTGATAGGCTGATAATTATTTAACCATTAACTGATAAATGCCTAAATAACACTCTTTTGACTGAATTAAAAGTACACACATGTTGAAATTTTAAATGTTTTAAATGCTAAACTTTCAACTAATGTAAAAATAAAATTAGCCTTCCAAACTCATTATCCAAGATTGTCTAACTGACTAATAAATGTTAAAAAACAGCAATAACAACAACAACAACTGATATCAGCTTATATATAACATGCTTTTAAGATATCTTTCAACTCTATGTGGTTATATGACTTGTGGTATAACAGTACTGTATGTCAACATATTGTTTGATATAGAAGCGTTGCAATGTATTGAGGCTAAATCTATCTAAGTTTATAACATTTGAATTGCAAATGTTTAGGGTCAGAATTGGAAACTCTTTTAAAAGATAAATAAAACAAAATGGAACATAACCTCTCAGTACTTGTATTCAACAGTCATTAAATTAATGACATTTAACAGTGAAGAATAACCTAAAAATGTAGCAATGCTTCCACAAAAACAGTAAAATGATTGATCACCCAGTTTTGACAATTTAAAGTTAAATTACTCACTCTCAGGTCTCACAAGATGTAGATCATTATTTATTTTAGTACAAAATAAAACGTTTTAGCTAAAATCTTTTTTGCTTTTTTGTTATTTATAAGACAAAAAGACAGCAGCTTCCATCAATTTCAGAGTCCAAAAACATATATAGGCAAAACAAAATGAATACCCATGGCTCATGACGAGGCATAGAGGTCTTGTGAAGCAAAACAATACATTTGTGCAAGACACTAAATATTAATTACATTAACAACATTGTTACCTTTAGTCAACAGCCTCGCAAAAGGTCTTTAGTGCATTCACTGTAACGTAATGTTGAAATGTAATGTATGTACATTCATAGTGCATAGATGTGCTCCTTATTAACACTGTAAGAAGATATGTTTGTTGTCAATACCATTGACAGTGTCAAATAAACCTCAGAATGGCGAGTATTGTGTTACTTATATACACTAGTATTCAGAACTCCTAATACACACAATCACATTATAATCAATGTTGTTTCTTTCTGCTCAAGACTCTGAAAGGGTAAAAGCTTTCCACACGTCATTAGGAGCTGCAGCTGGAGAATTCATGGAAAAGTGGGAAATACCCTGCAATCCGGCTCACCTTGACTCTATTTAAAGGGTGATGTAATAGCTGGATAGAATGTGCCATGAAGGCTGACTTCATTCCTGCCAAATGTCCACCCTTGAAAATAGAAATGAATGGCAGACGTTCAGTGTTGAAGACGTTACACTGAAGTTATTTACATTCAATTAAATGTTTGTTTTACCATAGGACTATGTGATATGGCAAAAATAAAATCAGAACGTTTAAAAAAAAAAAGATTCTATCCTAAAGATAGTTCTTTCTTTTTTTTTTTTGATTGCTTGTTTTAAAGGATGTTTGTTAAATTTGCATTTGTCACTTAAAGTCAGACCATCTGGTAAAAGAAGAGATTTATTCCAAGTGCAGCTCGTGATCATGAATTGATCAACAGTGTAAATGGTTGCAGGGCCTCACGGTGGCGCAGTGGATAGCACGTTCGCCTCACAGCAAGAAGGTCGCTGGTTCGAGCCTCGGCTGGATCAGTTGGCATTTCTGTGTGGAGTTTGCATGTTCTCCCCGTGTTAGCGTGGGTTTCCTCCGGGTGCTCCGGTTTCCCCCACAAGTCCAAAGACATGCGCTATAGGTGAATTGGGTAAGCTAAATTGTCCGTAGTGTATGAGTGTGAATGGGTGTGTATGGATGTTTCCCAGAGATGGGTTGCAGCTGGAAGGGCGTCCGCTGCGTAAAACATATGCTGGATAAGTTGGCGGTTCATTCCGCTGTGGCGACCCCAGATTAATAAAGGGACTAAGCCGAAATGAAAATGAATTGGTTGCAAAAACAAAAACACTCTGAGGGTCTGCATACTTGAATAATCTTCTCTGGCTCATATAGTGTGTTTAGTCCATCTAGGCTTGACAACTGCGAATAAAATCAGACATTGAAGAAATTCTTTATAATACAAACATATTTATGAAAATATATTAACGAAGGTAATTGTTCTGCAATAACAACAGCTGTTTTTGTTACTTCTCGGTGAACTACAGCTCTGTGTTGCTGAAAGCATGGTAAAAAAGACCACATTTAATAATATAATTTAACTTCATAACTTCAGTTGAGTGATTCCTTCTGTGAGATGATTTCATAATCATGTGATTATTAGTCACATTGAATCAGTGAAAGCAGTTAAAATTTCTGTGAAGATTTCCTGGGTTTCTTTTTTCATGGGTGTTTAGAGTTTCCACATAAGAGCATCCTCTGGCCTTCAGATGAGATTTACTATTGATCACACATCCCTGCTTTCCTGACAATATGTGCATGATTAATCACGATTGAGATTTCATTTTGATTTATCATCCAGCACACTGCAATTTATTGCTGCTTTAACAATCTATCTGTTATGCAAGTTAAGTTTTATATAAATAAGCAAATGACTTTACTTCATTGAAGAACTTGTGCAAACATCAGGATCAGGTTTGATCAAATACTATGCGTTAGTTGTGTCATGAATACAAAAGTGTGCAGCACATTTGCATATTAGGGCTGCACGATATTGGAAAAATCTAACATTGCAATGTTTTGTTATTCTGCGATATACGTACTGTATATTGCGATATGAATTTAATTACACCAGATAACTTGAATATCTTTATTTGGAAAAAATTTATCATTTTAGATTGATAGGGATGAATCTTTAGGGGACTGCCTCTGCATTTTTTTATCTAATAAATTAAAAGCATAGATAAATACAATAAAGAAAAGCTACCATTGAATCAAACAGTGTTTTATTGTTTCCTGAGTCTAACAGTATTAAGGTACATTAATTGAATCATAAAAATATATTTAATAAAATGAGAGAACATTATTAAAGTAAAAAAAAAAACGGTACAATCTATTAAGTCTGAATGTTTTTAAGATCCTCCTGCAGTCACAGGCCTCAAAAACACATGCAAATGATACGTTATAATACAGGTTCAACATTGCAGATCCTGTGATGTGACTATTGCGAATGATCACATTGCGATATCGATGCTGAAACAATATATTGCGCAGCCCTAATCTGGATGTTCATTGGATAATTAATTATCATTGGCATTTTGGCACACACCAATTGCAATTCTTTCTTATAATAATTTAGTCAAAAGTTAAGTTCCTTTACATATACACTCAAGTTATTCTGTAAAATCACCCATTTAGTGTCCAACATGCTGTGGCATTTTCTTTTTTTTTCTTCCAAAACCTGAGTTGGCTGTTAAGTTGAGCCAGGCCGCGCAGGTTTTCATCAGGCGACGGTTTGACAGAGCGTCAGTGTGATCTGGAGAGTGGGCATGAATGGCAGGTTGTGCGGTGAGTGCGCGGGCTGCTCTCGTGCTGTGTGGACTGACCGAGCAGATGGGCTGAAGAGCTGGCGGTTGGTGCCAGACGCAGCGAGGGCAGTGGGTTTAGCGAGATGCTCCTCGCCATGTTTGAGGGCCACCTGCTTTTTGGCAGCGCATCAGTCCCTCGTCGCTTAAATGTGTTTATGGCAGCCGCAAGGTCAACGTGTTTGCGTGTGTTTCTTTTCAAGTGGATTTCGAGGTGCCAAGTTGGAGATGTGACAGTATGCGTCTGTTAAATATGCAGTGTTGTGTGTATGCTTTCCGATGTTGGAAAGGTGAGTGTACCCAATTCACCTGTACCGCATGTCTTTGGACTGGGGGAAACCGGAGCACCCAGAGGAAACCCACGCAAACACGGGCAGAACATGCTAACTCCACACAGAAATGCCAACTGACCCAGCCGAGGCTCGAACCAGCGACCGCCTTGCTGTGAGGTGATCGTGCTACCCACTGTGCCACCGTGAGGCCCTGAGTGATAACTTCATTATGTTAAGTTGGGGACCTGAAATGATTGATTGAATTGACTGACGGAGGTCACCAATAACTGGTTCGTGATTTGTGACACAGCTTTTGGACTGTTTTTAAGGAGTCAATGCAGTCAGTGATTCAACGATTTATTCATAATACAGCCACTTACTTTGTTTCTAAATGAATCAGCAGTTTTGAGCAAATCATTTGAATGAATCAGTCAGTGAATCACTCATTAAGACAGAGACATGTCATCACCCTCAGTTGGTTCAGAAGTGACAGATGTTTATATAGTCCAAATGATTAATTCACTGCTCTAAAATAAAATAATAGAATAGAATATTAAATAATATATAAAAATAAATAAGACTATTTGGTAACACTTTAGATTAGGTCACAATTCAGGCTATTAACTACTGACTTGTTACCTGCCTATTATTAACATATTAACTGTGCATTAGTAGTTATAAAGTATGATACCTTACTAACTGTTGATAAACAGCTAATTAGTAGTTTAATAGGCTAGTAATGTAAGTTAATGGTTTGTTAATGCCATGAAATGTGACCTAAACTAAAGTGTTACCAACTATTTTTAAATAATTGATACTTGCATGTAGGTCTGCCTTGATGGCTTGATCTTTGCAAATGTAAAACTAGAAATTTTGGTTATTGTGTTATGATGTTGATGATGTTAATTCATTGTAGTAAAAACATTACTTTTAAACTAACGTGTTCAATGTATTTGTTTATTAACATTGATACAGTAAATAGTAATAAAAGAAAATGCAAATACAGGTATAATAAAACATTTAGGCCAGAATTTAAAGAGCGCATCTCTAATATCTTTTTGACATACTTTTTTTCTGTGTCTTAATTAAAGACTTGTTTCATGCAGTACAGCATATGCAGGATAATAAGGGGCATAAACCAAGAGTTTTTGACATCTCATTGACAAATTGTTATTGTTTCATTGGTGTCATTGTTCTGAGTTTTTTCAATAAAATTTCCACACGCAGATCAGATGTGCTGTGAGATGTTGATGATGGTGTGTGTGTTTTTTGTGCTGTACGTTGTGTGCTGCTCTGCCCTGCGCTGAGCAAATGCATTGGCTTGAGCTCTGGAAACTTACAGCAAACCCTTTTGTGTTTCTGTCAGGAGCCCAGGACATTTTTCTGCGCTGACTGTTTCTGCAGAAACACGGGGACCGTGCAAGCCCTAGAAACAAAGAGGGGAAAATAAAGAGCATTGAGCGAGACTTAGAGACGCTTTAAGATATGCCAGAAAGAGGAGGTGTGCCTGAGTTTAGATTCCCACTGAGCCAAACTCCAGTAGTAACTGGTTACTGTGTGCTTCATTGTAAAGGAATGTGTGTGAAGAGATTAACTCACTTTTTTTGCACTATTAAAAGAGTCTTTTATCTGAGATTTGCTGTAATTAAATGTATACGGCACAGAGTGCACCCTGGATTGACTGCTTTTTATCAATGTTAGCAATTTTAACTATTTGGGGCCTTTATTGCTGGTTTTGGATGTAACACTTCTTAGTCTGTTCTTTGTCAATAGAATATAGCCAGAAATGTGTATATTTGAAAAAAGATTATGGTAGTTGTTTTTAATTTAATTTAATTAGTTTTTTTAATTTAATTTAATTTAGTAAAGGCCTTACGGTGGCGCAGTGGGTAGCACGATCGCCTCACAGCAAGAAGGTCGCCGGTTCAAGCCTCAGCTGGGCCAGTTGGCATTTCTGTGTGGAGTTTGCATGTTCTCCCCGTGTTGGCGTGGGTTTCCTCCGGGTGCTCCGGTTTCCCCCACAGTCCAAAGACATGCGGTATAGGTGAATTGGGTAAGCTAAATTGGCCGTAGTGTATGTGTGTGAATGAATGAATGAATGAGTGTGTGTATGAGTGAGTATGAATGTTTCCCAGTGATGGGTTGCAGCTGGAAGGGCATCCGCTGCGTAAAAACATATGCTGGATAAGTTGGTGGTTCATTCCGCTGTGGCGACCCCAGATTAATAAAGGGACTAAGCCGAAAAGAAAATGAATGAATGAATGAATGAATAATTTAATAAAATAATTTATAAAGTATAAAATAAAATTATCACCATCATTTATTTAAATGCATAACTATTTAAAATATTTATATTGTGTACATATCCAACTATATTTTATCAACAAGAACTGACTCAGAAGTGGTGTTACATCCAAAACCAGCAAAAAAAGCTGCAAATAGTTAAAATTGCTAACACCAAAAAGCAGTGCACATTATTAATAAAAGGAAAAAGCTTTTTTTGCATCTGGAGACACTGGACTGATGGTACAATTGTCACCCTAAAAATATAAAACAATTAAACAATGTGTTATAAATACATGCTCCAAAATACATATAAAACTCCTAATCAAAAAAATTTAAATTGACAACTCGCCAAAAAAAAAAAAGAGTAAGATGAGTGAGGTATAGTAGCAAACACATACACTATCAAACTGTCAGACAAAATGACCAATATATCACTAATCCATAATATCACTGTACATCAAAGACCAATATAAGCACACAGAGAAGTAATAGTAGCAATAATCATTTAATCTGTACGTGACCAAATAACCTCAGTGCTGTATAGAAATAGAAATCTCAAATAGGAAAGCAGACAAGACAAGAAGGCAATAGAATTTAGTTAGTAAAATTAATGTTGACAATACTGACTTTCTATTAACCCCTTCTTTATTTTTAGCTCAAAGAATGAGGAGTAAAATTAAATTTCTTTGGTTAATGAAACATTGAGTTTTCATAGTTTTTAACTAATTAATCAATAAGTTAAACTGACAGCATGAACTGATGCATGGAAGTGAATCAAGCTTATGTATAAGTTAGGGCTGGGTGATGTGACAAAAATCTCATATCACAATATAATTAATCTTATATCCTGAAAGATTATATATAACACGATATACTGTAGAACTGCTTCTGTTAATTTAATCAATTAACAGTTGTATATATAGTAACCAAAAGGAAAGGACTATTAGTGGTTTTACTTAAGTGCATATTAAGTGCATATTCCAAAGTGTGCTTATTCATATGTGATTATTTTGCTCTTCTTCTGAAGAGAACTTCTGAGCAAATGTTTGATTAAGGATGTAGAAATATAAACGTAATATTAATGAAATAAGAACCGCTTTTTGGATTACAATTCCAACATAAAATATTAATAAATAAAGTGCAAAATCTAAACATTAAACCTTCAAGCTTTTAACTGTCTCACAACCGCATGAATAACCATGTTTCTGCCAGCGTCCTCGTGGTGGGTAAGATTACGGTCATCCAAATGATGAAAAAGTATTACAGTAAACAATGTATTTTGTGACACTATAAATAAATAAATAAACAAGATGAAGTGATAGACTTATTATTTCATTCATAAGATATAGTCATATTGCACAGCCCTAGTACTGTATATCTTAAAGCGATAGTTCACCCAAAAATGTTCATTTATTGGCCCTCCACTTATTCTAAACACACATTTGAGCTTCTTTTTCTTTTGATGAACAGAAAGGAAGACATTTTGAAAAAAGCTGCAGCCATTGACTTCCGTAGTATTTTTATTTCTTTTCCTACCGTGATAGTCAACGGCTTCTTTTGTTCAGTAGAAAAAAGAAAATCATAAATGGCTGAAACCACATGATTTTTTGGGATAAACTATCCCTTTAAAATAACTTAAATCAGAGATGCCATGGAAACATCTCGTACAAACTATTTATTTATCTGTTATCTCTTTGTTGTATCTTTGCTTATCATCACTGGATTGAAAATGCATCATATGATTTTGCCTAATTGCAAGCAGTTCAATAATGCCAGTAAAGTGTGACGCTTGCTTTGGCGACATGACTCAAATTAAATCCCATCATTTATAAACAGCCTGATGTTTTTGAACAATATTCTATAATGGCACTCCAGACAAAAGCATCTCATCTAAACCCTTTTGAAATCACGTCCCGTCAGCGGCAGAAAGTGCTGTTTACTCAAGACTCAAGGTTTCCAGCGAGGTAATTTGACATAATCACTACAAGAGCCATCAAGAGAGAAACAGTCTCTCTGCAGAATTGCTGCTATATTTGGCTCCATTTTCTTTTTTTCTTTCATACCGGGAAGCACAGATTGCTCTAATTTTCAGTGCGAATGTTCGTAACCTTTTCACCCGCGCTCTTATACTTTGACTGTCTTGAGTTTAAGGCTCTATATAGGCTTTGCTGACGACAGTAATTGCTCTTTTTCTCCTTGTCAATATTGTTGCATGATGCTGGCAATTATAAATGAAGAAAAAAAAATGGAACTCATTGTGTTGATTTCATGTGTCAGAATATGAGAAACTGTTCTGGCGGCTGGTGACCGTTTCACTGGCTGGCATTAAAAGCTCTGTGGCTTGTCTTTGAAGATGTGCACTGTCGCTACCTTTAGTGTTTCTTTCACTTTTATCCCGCTCAGTGTGGCTTAACAATGTCTCAAGGGTGAGAGGCCACTGTGTGTGTTCAAAGACAACGGTACGAGTGTCTCTCGTCTGAAGAATGATGTGAAATGACAGAGACTGAAATGACGGAGACGATGGCTGTGTTTGCTCTCTGTTGTCAGACACACTGATTTATTAGCAGTTAGTCATCATGATATACTGTGACAATTGGGTATGATGTAGGGGTGTATGATGAAGAAGAATGTGTGTTTTTTTGGAAAAATATAATTTCTTTACTGTTAAAAAATGCAAGGTTCCACACAATTCCTTCATGTTGTCCTAGCACAAATCTATTAGGTTAACTTCATTGTTTTTACAAATGTAAGTGGACTGAACACAAAAAAGTTGTCCCCACAAAAGCTTAAGAATTGTGTTGTTTGAACTTATTTTAACCAAGTAGTTTGAACAAGCAGCAAAAGTCATTTTTGAGTGTTCATCAAAACGCAGTTTTAGAAGACAAAGTATTTAAGTCAAAGAACGTTTTGCTTTTTAAATGTTGAATTTGCATGAGAATTCAGCTATTATATGAAAATATATATTATAATAGATACCAGTAATAATTAAGGCTGCACAATGTATCGAAAAAGTATCATTATTGCAATAGTATTATATGCAAGATCTATATCGAAGTAATCAAGTAGAAGTAATCAATTAATTGCAATAAATTAAATAAATCTTATGTGCCAAGCATTTGTGTGCTGCATGCATAAGTTGTTTTTCCAAATCTGACCAATCAGATGAGGCCTTTACTATCCTTATAACATAGTTAACATAGAGTTGAAAATAAAAACTTATGCTGGGAGACAAGAGACAGTGGGCAATAAGAATGGGAATATCCGCTAGGGTTTTCAGTCATTCGTGGTGTTTAAAAGTCTAAATATTTTTTGTTTTTGTTTTAATTAGCTCAGTAAAAATCTGTTAACTATTTATTTTAGTATAATCATTACATAAATAAATGATAAAAAAGCTGATTAGAATAGCAATTCATTTGTTTTTATTTTTTAAAGTTAGTTATTTCGTAAAAAAATATCATTATCGCAACACTCAACACAACAATATTGTTTATTTTCCCAGTATCGTTTATAGTTTATATAGTTTATAGCTTATATAATAATATTAATTATTAAATAGAATAATATAAATAAGAGTAGTAATAAGTAGAGTAAAATAATACAAAAAATTACTTAAAATAAGTTATAATAGATTGGGCTAATAGATTTCAAGCTTCTCTTTAAAAAATAAAGAGTAGAGTTTCATAATGCCATTTAATATCAGAGCATTTGTATTCTTGCAGAAGATGTATATTCAGGCCATATGTACTGTATCAATACATTTATTTTTATTTAACCTATAGCATAAAACAAGCATCTTTATCATTATAGTCCCACTTAATAGCAGTTTTCTGTATATTTTGATAAATATATATTTTAATAATATAAGCAACTAACCCCAACCATATAGTTAGTGCATGTAATAAATTAATATTACTAAGAAGCCAAATGAATGGTTACACAAACAATGACATTTTAAAATAAGTGGAACCACAATAACTTTATGACACAATAACTAAATATGAATCTAAATGTTTTTAATTTGTGTTTTGGCATTACACTTCCATAACAGCTAAATAGCGATAAAATGTGTCTATTCAGGCCATTGTGTGTACAGTAAAAATTGTATCTTCATGAATAGCAAAAAAAAAATTAAAAAAAGGATTGTTTATTCAGTTTCTGTAAATTTTGCAACTGGGTGGAGACACACTGAAACAACAATATTGCACAAGCCGCCGGTGATGTTTAAATACTAGCAGAGGCATTTTGGGTCTTCATTGTATTATTGCTCTTCTGGTCTGTTTGTTAGTATTTCAAGTCAATTATGTCTGTAATTGACTAATTGGCAGTGTTTATGTTGTGTGTGCAGTGGAGATCGTCCCTGATGAAAGGAGCCACTAGGGTCACTTCCTGATGATGACAGTAAACATGGGTAAGTTGTGCTCTCCTGCTCTTCTTCCTCTCACAGAACACACTCACACACTTCCTGTAAACAGTTCCTCACAGCACAGCCAAACACGCACACGCACACGCAAACATACACTACCGAAAAGTCAAATGTTTAGGATAGGTAAGATTTGTTTTTGTGCTTTTTAAAGACGCCTGTTCTGCACACCAACATTTATTTGATCAAAAACACAGCAAAACTGTGTAAAACAGTGAAATTTTATTACAATTTAAAATAATTTATCATTTCTTATTGAATGTGGATTAGAATTTGATATATTTCTCTGATTTAATGTGAAATTTACATCATCATTACTGTAGTCTTCAGTGTCGCGTGATCCTTCAGAAATCAAATTTGATATGATGATTTGAGTTCAAGAAATATTTGCTATTTTTATCACTGTTGAAGACCGTTGCTTTATATATGTTTTTGGAAACTGTCGTACAGTACCATTCAGAACTACCATTAAAAATGCATTTGCTGTTTTTCTTCATTTAGTGGACACATGCTGTTGTTCAAAAGAGACTTAAAGACATTTATATTGTATACTGTAAAGCATGATATGACAAAAAGTCATGACTACAAATGCTTTCATGTTACTTTAACTTATTTTAATACTTATTTTAATTAATCGGGTTTCAACTACATTTTTCAAGTTATGCAAGGTTTATCAGTTTGATTGATATACGTTGAAAGGACTTAAAAAGTTAATTTTTTGATTCCACCAAAAAAAATTAAGGCAGCAAGAATTTTTTTATTGTAAGCAAATATTTGTGTTTCAACTAAACACTGCTGTTTTGACCCTTCTTTTCATCAAAGAATCCTAAACAATAATGTAGGAAGTTTCCACAAAATTATGAAGAAGGAAAATTGGATGATTATAAGATGTCATTGTTATTAATTGAGTCCCAGTAATAACTGATCTTAATTGAACAGCAAATCAGCATGATCAGCAGTAATGATGCAAAAACATTTTACAATTTAAAAACTACAATCAATAAGAAAGCATTTATTTTTTATTGTAATAATATATATTTTTAAAAATGACAGTTTCCCCCTTTTTAGTATATATTTGATCAAATAAATAAAGCCTCTGTAAACAGAATAGGCTTCTTTTAAAAATGTAAAAAGTCTGATCAGTGGAGACCGGTGGTGTTCACTTGGCCTGATCAGTTTATTTCAGACATCTCAGCAGTTCTCACAGACGTAAAACAGCACTATACATCCATCAAAAGAATATTTCTACATAAGTTGCTTTTTTTATTTTTAAAACCTAAACCAGGAGACTTGGAAAAAATGGCAACCTCTGTTCTAACCATAGTGAAAATGCTAAAACTTCCCTTGTGTGTTACAACGATACAACAATAAAAGAAGCTAAACTAGATAATTGACTGTACATCATTAAGGCAAGACACTGCAGGTGAATAGGGTAAAACAACTATAGTTATCACCAAAATTCCTCATTTGATTTATAATATTAAGAATTGCAAAATATTTTGCATTGCTAGTTTTCTAAAATGTTGTAATATGCAGATAATTTGCATACATTTTTAGCACAAAAGATCATTGAATGAAGTCAGGTTTGAAATGATTATTTATCTATTTTTTGACACATTAGGGTCAAATATTTTACATAGTGAATTTAGGACTGAAAAAAGCATGAAAAATGTTTTAGCCTGCAGTTTTTCACCCTAAATTTTGATATGAATATTTTGTTTAATACGTTGTGGCACATAATGGGTGTGTTGAACTGCTTTGCATAGTTAAAGTTGCCCTTGGCTGGTTCATATTGACCTGGCAGTCCTGAAAGTTGCATCATCAGGTGATTGTGTGCCTTAGTTCTGCATAATTGACTTATGACGGAAAGCTGAAATGTTTTTTTGCACACCTCATTATTACAAGAAGTGCAACTAAACCCTGAGGAAATGTTGCATTTATTTTTGTTCTCGTATTTAGTTATGATTATATGTTATTGAGGTTTACACTCTGAAGTTTATCAGTGAGTGCAGACTTGTATTCAATGGTGCTTATAGAATAATATAGTTCCAGATAATACAATATAATGACTGAAAAGTAATAGTCAAATCAATCACATGTAATTTGATGTAACTTGATCTAAACACACCATTGTGTCGTATGTTCAAAAAGGTGCTGGAAACATTTCTCTTAGATTTTAGACCAAATTGACATGAAAACATCGCACAGTTTCTGCAGATTTGTCTGCTCCGCTCGTGCATGATGCAAATCTCTTGTTTCAGCACATCTAATAGTGGACTTTTGAGTATAGTAAAGTCATTGTTAGGTTCAAGAAACCAACTCAACTCATCTTTATTTATAGAGTGCTTTCAACACCACGACTGGACACAAAGTGCTTTAGAAAAAAATAATAATAATGAATAATAGGAAATAAAATGACAGATTATGCTAATACAATACAAGGGAAGTGCAAACAATAATGAAAAAATACCAACAAATAGCACAAAACAGCTATATATTTTCAAAAAGCTTGGGTGTTCTCTGAAAGACTTCCAAAGTTAATGTAGATCGAATCATCAGAAGAAGGGCATTGCAGAGTTGCCACAGAAAAAGAACGATTGCTGCTTTTTAGATGAGATTGTGACATTGTCAGTAATTTATCATTAGAGTGCAAAGATCTGCTTGGTGTTTGAACATTTAATTATTGATATTATCATTGATATGTTTGAACATTTAATCAAGTCCAATGATAGATCAAGCACTGCCTTAAACTTACAATAGCGCTTTGTAATGAATTCTGTAGTCAATATGTAACCAATGCAGGTTGATCAATGCAGGAGAAAACCAGTTCTGCGAGGATTTAAGATTTGTGACAGTGTATTATGTGGTATACAGTAAAGGATAAGATCAGGTGTACCTTATAAAGTGGCCAGTGAGTGTACATTTCTTTTAAATTGTTTGACACGTTGTCAGTAACTGTGTTTCCATCTAAATTTCAAATTACCATATGTTTAAATACCGTGTTAATGTAGATAAAGCACTGTATATAAAGACAAATAAAGCACTGTTTACATCCCATGTGTTCTAGAACAAAAGTCATCAATTCATGGCAAACTACAAATTACTAAGAATAAAAATGAAATTTGCTGAAACTGGTAAAACCACTCTGTCTCTTTTTTCCATGACTTGTGTGTCTGAGCACAGATGACACACAATAATGAACAATGTCATGTTGTCTTCTATCTGGATGTCTGATGTTTGGGAATGCCGTCTTATGACACAGTTCAGGGAGTTCATTAAACCAAAAAAGTCATTTTGATGACTGACTTAGCTCAGATACATTGAAAAAAATGATTCATTGGATTTACTAACATGCTTTTAAGGTTAGTGGTTGCAAACAATGTGCAGTGCTCAGCATATATGAGTACACCCCATTTTGAAAATGAATATTTTTATCCATTGCTCAGTGAATATGGGTAATATATATTGGTGCATTTAAACAAAACAGATTTATTTATTAAAATAATATTTTAGTCACAGAATATCTTTGGAAATTATCCAAAAAAATTACAGACTACAACATTTAAAAAAATGTTTTATATATTTTTTGTTTCTCTTGATTGTTGCTATTTTTGCAAAAATGTATTTAATATTTTTCCCTGACATAAATTTGGGCTACAAATTTTTGAACCATTACTGTAAGTTATTTAGTTAGATTAGCTCCAGATTTGGGTTCAGTACTGACGAAACTAATGTATATGCACAAATATAATATTGTAAAGCATCCTATAGAAAATATTCATTTAAATGAGAGATTTGTGGGGGGTGTACTCGTATGCTGAGCACTGTATATGGGCTATAATATAAACAAACAAATGAATTTAAACATTACTAAATTAAATTTGTTTAAATTCAGCCCATTATAAATTATTTGCAACCACTTACCTTAAAAAAATGTTGTAAATCCAATTAATCATTTTTTCAGTGTATTTTAAAGAGATTGCTTGCATTGCAATCAATGTGCTTGTTAGTACAGTTTAGCTGAAGTCACGTTTTTTTTTTTTTGTTTTTTTTTTATCAAGACATTTATTCAATAAGTTGCTATCACATTTTGATTGCATCATCTTATCAGCTGAGTGTATTTTAATTTATGGGCATCTTGGGATTTTCACACTTTTTTATTCAGTGTCCCAAACTGTACATGTGTATAGAATAGAATATAGGTGAATTGAATAAACTAAATTGGCCGTAGTGTATGAGTATGTATATGAGTGTGTATGGATGTTTTCCAGTACTGAGTTGCTGCTGGTTACTTTGTTAAGTTGGCGATTCATTCTTTTGTGGCGACCCCTGATGAATAAAGGGACTAAGCCAAAGGAAAATGAATGAATGAATAAATAAATATACTCCTGCTATTTTATAACTCTTGATTTTGTGCTTGCTTCAACAGATACCGGTCTCCAAAATGGACCTGGACAGCACAAGAACTCGCAAGGTTTGTAATCTATATATATTTTTTAGATCTATTCATAAGCACTACTGATGCATCAGTGTGAAGTGTGTGCTGACCTTGTCTACAGAGGTGACAATAATGAGATGGTGGCCCAGTTGCCAGAAGTAAAAGCAAACATAAACACACCCCTGAAACTCTTGCATCATCCACATTCTTCTCTCGTCTAACATTAATTTGCTTCACTGTGGGACAATAGTACAAGGTGAGTCACACAAGGCCTGTCAGGGACACGGTTCACTTTAGAATAAAAGGTCATAAATGACGTTTTGTTTGCATGAAGGAAATGAAGTCATGATCTATGATATATATAAATGACTTTGTTTTAGTGAGGCACAATATATCGGCAGCCTTCTTGGTAATAAAGCTTATGTTTAATGCTATCATTTTAGAGTGATTAGAAAAAAAGTTTCATTGTTTTCTGCAGTTTAGGTTTTAAAATAAAATTAGTTGCCTGCTATATTTGTCTTTTTTTTGTAATCGGCAATTAAGCAAATTATACCAAATATATAATTCATTTATAAACTCTAGTTATTATAGTGTGAAAGATAATGTCATTATTATCATAATTCAGTAAAATATTTTTTTTTCAATTGCGAAGTATTTATTTAAAAAATGTGTCATACTGCATTTTAAAATCTAGATAAAAAAATGTATGGATTGACCTTTGATATAAATGCAGTTTATAGTAAGAGTCATCGCAATTAAAAATGTTTTATACTCGTAGTTTCAATTAATTTAATTAATTATGATTATTATTATTATATTAAAATATTAATTTACCAAGAAAAGTTAACACTTTAGAATATGGTCCATTATTTAATGTTATTTGATGTATTTACTAACAATAACTAAGTATGAATAATCTTGTAAAGCATTTAATAATCATATATTAAGATTTACTAATGCATTATTAAAATTCAAAGTTGTGCTTGATAACATTAGCTAACGCACATTGAGTTAACATGAACTAATGTTTTTTATGATGATGTTGTTGATACATTTTTGCTGCTTAACGAACAGCGAACTATTATGTATGATCAATGTTTAAAAAATGTGTCTGTGCATCATACATTATGCTTGCAGGAATTAAACAGGCAGGCAGCTACACATGGGATGTGTTTGTATTAGAGACGCAGGACTTTGTTCCTGTAATTTTGCTGAATGCTTTAGTGGTGATGTGTAGGGAAATTCCTTTAAATTCGCTTCAGCACTGATCACATCTTGAGCACAAACACACACTCACGCAACAACCCTGAAAAACGTGTGACATTAAACCTGTCTCTGCTAACAAAAACAAACCATTCTGAATTTATAGGAGGTTTATATTTGCAGTCGGAGGTATAAAAACATAGGGGAAGTTTTGATGGAGAAACTTTGAAGTGGGAGGATGACATATGAGTCTGTTAAGGCTGCTTTAAGGATCTGAGAACTTTGTGGACAAAATATAGTTGTGTTTATGTATGCATGGGTAAATTTGACCAAAGAAGGCTTAAAATGTTAATGATGAACCTAAAGACAGTTATATTTGTTTTTAGACGAGAGTAGAGGCTTGTTTCTTGAAATGCTTTCGATCTATTTATGGCGATATTGATTGACAGATTTTTGCTGAATTTCTGACCTCAGACCCAACTAACTTCTGCAATTCACTCAAACCTTTTTCCTGTTGGAGATAAAGACAGACATACTCATTCATTACACTTAAAGCTCCCGTGAAGTGCTTTGAAATGTAAAATTTTTTTTATTCGAAATTGGATGTAATCTCTACTGAAACATGAAGACAGGGCGGGACATATAGTAGCTCTTCCCCTTTATTAAAATACAGCCAATAGAGCTTTGTTTTTATCACAGTGCTGCCAGTGAGAGAGGTTGAGTTTAAGCGCATCAAATGTAAAGCAAATGAGAAGCGTCTTGACGATGTCGGGACATGTCAGATACTAGAGGTCATTTGATTGGTCAAGATTTGATAAGAAACTGACATATGAGGTGATTTTTAAAAATAATCCATTATATCCTTAAGACCAACATACTGATACTAACATCTAAAGAACTCACGGGACCTTTAAAGCCAATTTATGCCACTGTAGGTTGCAGAGTCGCATATTCTTTGCCAAAACCCTAATGCGGAACCTCTCAAAATGTAACTACATGTCACGATGGCGCAAGAGCTGTGATTGGTCGGTTTAATAGTGGTGACGAGTGTGGGCGGAGCAGAGAGCTCCGGATGGATACTTTAGGTTTATGTTTACTTTATAACTTAACTTTACACAAAACACCAGCAGATAATCTCACAGTGGAACATAGAAGCCTCACTGCCGACTAGTGTTTCAGGCGTATTGCAGAGCAGCATGGACGGAACTCAGAAGTATAAATGCTCACAACGGTATCAGTTACATGCAAGGTTTGCACGATTTGGCATAAAGTGTATTAACTGGAGTTTATTAATTAATTCTCTGATGTGGGCAATTTTAATAATTTTTTAACAGGTTTTTTTTCAGCAACTTTCCATTTTGCAAAGCTCAAAAACATTTAGCCGTAAATCACAGCTGTTCTGGGGATTTAGCCATTGTGATGAATGACTGAATTTAGCCTTTGTGTTTCCTCATATTTATAGCCCTGTGAAAAGGAGACCATGATTCAACAATTTTGTTGTCACCTACCAAAAATTGGTGCACTTTAAAATAATGGTCCATTAGATCATTTGCCGGTAGCTAGCTCTCTGCAACTCTCACATGGTCGTCCACTAAAGCTAAGCAGGGTTATGCCTGGCTGGTACCTGGATGTCCATCATGGCCATGAATATTCCCATATCATAATTGGCTTTATCACTGTGTGTGTGGTGTGCGGTCTGGCGCAATATGGCTGCTGTCGCATCATCCAGGTGGATGCTGCACACTGGTGGTGGATAAGGAGATTAATGTGTCACGCGCTCTGAGTGTCCAGAAAAAGCACTATATAAATGTAAGGAATTATAATGTTAATGTATTTACTGTTTTTTTATCATTTGCTATACTAATGTATTTATTAACAAACAATTAGTAATACATTTATTACAGTATATATTAAACTTTGTTAACATTAGATAATGTTATTTAAATTATGTTAGTTCACGTTAACTCATGGTGCATTCAAAATGTTAACAAGCAAACTTTAGATTTTAATAATAATTTTTAATTATGCATTAGTTCATGTTGAACTATAATTAATAAATGCTTTACAAGATACTTATACTTAATGATAGTAAATACATCTAACTAACATTAACTAATGAAGTATTACAAAAAAAATCAATATCAGTGGAACTAATATTACTTTACTTTACTTTACTCTAATATAGTTTACGGAACTAATCAGTATTTTGCTCATATGAATTCATAGTGGTGGCACTTGTGCAATAATTGTGACACGCATAGGTTTGTTTTTGTGAATTGTGTGGACATTTCATAGGTTTCCATTGTTTTTTACTGCAAAAAAACTATCGTCCTGACCCTACTTTTTACAGGGAACTGTTTGCAGTTTTTCTTTAAAAAAAAAAAAAACCTCATTCTTTATGATTGATAACACTTTGAAAATTGGGGACTTCAGCCGTGTCCTCATAATTCACCATCTCCATCTAATACCTGTGTCATACCCATGTCATTCACTCATTTGTCACAACATGTCAAAAATGCACACACAATTTTGTTTTCGTTCAATCCAATCGTTTGTTTTCAACACACTTATATTTATTTATTTATTTATTTATTTATTTATTTATTTTATTTTATTTTATTTTATTTTATTTTATTTTTTAAGCAAAATACTTTTTTTTACAGCGTTCTTAGTTTATATTTACCAAGCGTGTCAATATAAGTGGAGGTCTATATATAGTATAGTCTTCTGTGTTTGAAGGAGACTATCTTTGGATTGAGTAGTCATTAGTTTGCACTTATATGGTGTGATCAACAGATTTTCTTCTTCTCTCAGCTGGCGTCACATCACTGTGGTCTGGCTGACTTCCTTTAAACTTTGTTTCTAGTTGTATTCCTTTTCATCTTATGGAATGATCATCTGTCATCCTGTCAAATCACATACTTTTAGAGAAAGATAATAGAAACATTGTTACTCAACCATTCTTCAGCAGACTCTAATAGTGTTGATGCAGTAAATCATGTCATCTTGACATCAGTGTGAGGTGAAGACGGTATACTCTAATTATCTTTTTTTTTCTCTTGGAGAGCCACTTGACATCATTTACAGAAGATACACTTTTGATCTTCTATTACGATTTGTTGCTTTCTACATGTGATTGGATTTTGTTTACATTCTATTCAGTTAGAAATAGTCCTAGACTATTTAATAAGATTCTTTTTTTTACAAGCAAAGATTCCATTCAGTGCATTTCTATTCAACTCAATATACTGTACGTTCTATTCACTTTTTTGTCAATTTAGTGTAGATTCTCTTCAGTTAATTTTACTGTACATTGTATTGAATACAATTTTCTACAATACATTTATCATCTTTTTCATTCAAAATTTGATGAAATATAATTATTTTCAGTTTAGTGAAGACTTCAATTCTATTCAGGACAACCTAAGATTCTAATCAAGAAAATGACATTCAGTTAGGACTCCAGTTAGAACATTTTATTTAATAAGTATTAGTATTTAGTATTTGGATGCAGTTTAGTAAGATTTTATTCACTTTAGTACAATTATCATACAATTATTGTATGAAGTTTCTCAAAATTCTATTCATTTGCTGAGATTATTTAAAAAGATTTATTTTCATTTTTGTTTTACAATTTACTTCTGTTTCTGTTCAGTAAAGATTGTTTTTGAACAATAGTATACTATTGAGTTAAATTGTATTCACAATAATCTGATTTCATAAGATTTTGTTCTACACCAACTCAAGGTTCTAATCAGTTTTCTATTTCATTTTGAAAATCTAGTCAGTATTTAAAAAGTCATATGCAAATCAAGCCAATATGCTAATCAAAATTACCAGTTTTCTTCAAAATATCTTCTTTTATGTTCAGCAAAAGAAATAAAGTCAAACAGGTTTGGAACAAGTAAAGGATGAGTAAATGAGGATAGAACCATTTCTTTAACCCACAGGCTTTTCTAAAGTACTGTATAAAATTTTGAAACATGACTTCCCAAGATCACTAACAAAACTTATATAGAGTATTAACAGAATGAAGCATCAATCAAGATACTCCAGATGTTATCCAGTGTTAAGAATCACCATAAATCAACAATTTTGTTTATTAAGACACCTGGCTTAATTTAATTTGATTACAGTATATTATATCCCTCCTGTTGTGTTCAGTATTTTGCCTGTGTATCATGAAACCGTCAGTGCTGCGTCATGTAGTGTGTGTAGTTTGTTATTTCTCCCGCACAGGGCAGATGGCAAACTCTCCAGATCTAAAGCTTGCGGCAGATGGAGCTGCTCTGCATTCCTGTTCAATTTGTTCCATTAAATGAAAAGCCAGCTCACTGATTAATAAACCATAACGTAACTGCAGACATTACTTTACCTCAACACCCCTCGCTGTGCACGCTTTCTATTTTAAGCAACCTGCATCACACTCTAAGAATAGCCCACATGCAAACTCTTGCAAGGACGTCTTCATCCCTCTTTCTGGTCCTCATACCCGCAGGTGTGTTTGAGGAAGGGCAGAAAGTGAAGCGTATCATTCTTCCGTGTTCTGAATGAAGTGAGCAGGCTGTGGTGTACTGCACCGCTGAGAGTTTGACATTTACGCATGACTTGGTGTTTCTAAGCTGAGCGTGAAATGCACAGCAGATATCGACTGAAGCCACTTCTTCAGAAAGCAGAAGTTGAAGATGCCGCTGGGTCAGAGGTGATACAGTGAATCTTTTTACATTTCGGATTATTTTTGGGCAGACTCATGAAGAATGGATTGGGCCTCTTTTATTTTTATGCTAATTTTAGAATTTTGCTGTTTGGTTTTATAGGCTTAAAATTACACACACACACACACACACACACACACACACACACACACACACACA
>CAIGQW010005871.1:1072555-1084219 GCA_903798125.1 Danio choprae
CACACACACACACACACACACACTCAGAAGCCCTCCTGTTAATTTTTAATTCTATATTTATTTCCCCAAGTTCTGTTTAACGGAAAGTAGAATTTTCCATCACGTTTCTAAACATAGTAATTTTAATAACAAATTCCTAATAACTGATTTCTTTTATCTTTGCCATGATGACAGTACATAATATTTTACTAGATATTTTTCAAGACAGAAAAAAAGATATAGTCTCTAAAAATCTCTAAAAAACTGAAAAAAATATCTATTCATATATATAATAAGGAGGCTGTTAATATTGGCCTTAAAGTGGTTTTACATTTTGTTTAAAAAACTGCTAAACACAAACAACACAAACGCAAACAAAATGCATCCCACTTCCATTATTTTTCAGTTGCGTTTAATTAAATTAACATTTATACTCTAATCTGAATTTGTGCATTTATACCTGCATGTCTTGTTTTATTAATAATATCTCTTTCCTCAGATGTTGGTGGCTCTGAAATGTCAGGAAGATTTGGACCGAGCCATTCAGGGATTGAGCTCCAGCTCTGGAATGAACAACCTGCTGCGAGTGATCCTGAAAACACCTCCCAACAACCAAGTGAGTCCAGGCCAACACAAAGCACAGCCACCCAAACTAAACCCAAACCAAAGCCAAAGCCAAAATCAAAACCTTAACCTGCACATGAACTACTTCCCAGACCGCAAGCCCTTTTCTGCACACTTTTCTAATAAGAAATGTTACTTTTTATTATATTTATAATTAATTTGCATTAATTATAATATTAGTAAGATAAAAAAAAAATAGAGAACAATCTGCAGAAAATAGAAACAAACAGAACAGCATAAATTTACAGAGTTTAAGTAATTATGGATGCTTATCTTTTTTAAAAAAGAGTTGTATTTTCAAAATAATTAGCGATTTATTTAATATTAGTGATTTATTATGCTATACAGTACCAGTCAATTTAGCATTTCTGATGGGGGAGGCTGTTTATTTAAAGGTGCAGTAGGTGATTATCTTTAGAAACATTTTTTGTTGTACTGGTTGAAAATCTCTTCACATTTCAAAAATATTCGATTAAATTAAATGATCTAAATGTATTTATATGTATTTTTATATTCCCGGGTAAGGCAATTAAATATTGTCGGGCCGATAATTCCCATAATTCTGATAAGTATCCCAAACTGTCTGTGAGCAAATGTAGATTTGTACAACTGCGCACCTCTGTTCACGCTTATCCGCCGATGCTTGTGCACACACGCCGTGGACACGAGTGACAGCGGTAAAAACAAATGCTGAATCCACACTTTAAAATCCTGCATAAATATTTTTTTACTTTTGCACGCTGGAGGAAGGATGACACCATGGCTGAAGTATTTCTTTTAGACAGGTAATGTTATGTTTTAAAACTATTTTAGTCACGCAAAGCGTATGTAAATTTTGTTGTTGCAAATGGGCTATATACACAGAAGTGTTGTTCAGCCACTGAAATCTTCCGGCGAATGATTGATGTGACTATTTTCAATTTCATAAGGGACCTTTTACAGCATCGATAATGTAGATTTTTATTTAGTTTAACAACAAAACATAAGTAAACAGCACTTTTTCGCCTAGCCTGCTTTACTGAGCTGAAGTTAGTTTTATATTCACATTACATTGGTTCATTTTTGAACAATGACAACCTGGGACGTGCTCCCTAAATTGTTTACCGATACTTTGAATATTCGGTCTGAAATAGCATGTAAGTATGGCTTAGTAATAAGTGTAATTCCTGCACCCCGCCGACCAACCACTAAGCCTACAGCAGTCGCTTTAGGACAAAGCATGTGAGAGAGTGAGACCAGCGATCCTTGCATGCATGAAATATTGCACATTATGACAAGTTTTGCTTGCTAACTACACAACTGAAAACATGCTAGATATAATACAGTTTTTCATTCAGAATTGCAAAGGGATTGTTTTTGAAAGATATTATGCGAACCCGTTAACATTTAGGCAGATCACCAACTGCACCTTTAAGCACAAATTCAGATAAAAAGGTAACATTTTGAAATAGACCTATAAAATAGCAACTTTACGTTTTCTGTCACTCTTGGTTCACGATGCAACTACAGAAGAGTCAAGCTATAAATATGATGATTATCGAAACACTTTGGTCATTTTTGAGTGAGATGCTAATGGTCTAATCTGATTCAATGCTTTATGCTAAGCTAAGCTAAAAGTGCTCCCAGCATATCCGGATGAATGGATTCAAAAAGGGTAAATCTCAGCAGTTTAACTCTAAGGGAGCATTAAAATGAGAATATTATAAAAAAGGTGGAGTGTTCCTTTAAAAACTGTTCTTTTATTTCTGGGGATAACTTTCAATTTTGGAAATTGTAGGTTTGTTCAATAATTTTAATATTTTTTGTTTGTATTTTAAATTTTTTTGCACTATGTTTTTTAAGAAAAGGAAATCTATTTTCCAGAATACAACAGAATATATTAATCATATTGATATATCAGAATTCCTCAATAAATGTCAGTCTCTCTACAGTTCCTCCAGGTGAGCGGCCAAGACAAGCAGAGCGAGATGAAGTCGTCCAGGTCTCTTGGAGATCTCAAAGCTTCAGTTCTCAAAGGCTCAGAACGAGTGCGCAAACACTCTACAGGTGCGTCACGTCACCTCACACACCCCTAACACACACACACACACACACACACACACACACACACACACACACACACACACACACACACACACACACACACAGCCAAAACGACATTAGATAATGGGTTTAGCTTTGGCTTTGTTTGCACTTTCTCAATCAAGGCCCGGGGAATGGCATCAAAGAGCGCGAGTGACGTCAGGGCCGTTTGGAAAAATCATTTAGGATGTTTTGAATGGCAAAGCAACGGGTTCAAATCATCAGTTTCATCCGACTTCCCTGCGCGATTGCATTTATATGATAGTCAGCCAGTTGGAATCAGTTTACTCTGAATGTACGTTTCAAATGAATGCTTTATGTTTTTGGAAAATTGTTCTTGTTAACATGTAAATCATGTCAATCTTTTTCTCAGAGCTGCCTCCAGGTGGGATTCAGGAATGTTTTTGTGATTTAGGCTGAGTTAGGCTTGACCGTCTCTCAGATTGTAGGTTATATAAAAAAACATTTTATTTAAATTTTATGATGCACAACAGATGTTCAAGGCCACATTTATCCCATCAACTTAGTGTAGATTGTTGAATTTTTTGATCCTACTATGCATGTTTTATGGATCTGTGAATGTGAAAACTTCTCATAAGATGCATTAATATTTTTAGAAGGGGATTTTAAGATGACTAATGCTGCATTTACTTTATCAAAAATGGGTCAAAAACAATAACACTTTTTTTGCAATTTAGAATAACTGTAAAATAACTTCTCTTTTTACACATATATTTAAAATGCTTTATGTATTTATTTCTATAATGCAAATAAATAAAATGCAAAAAAAAGAAGCGAGAAAAGAAACAGAATTCAAAATATTAATAAAAACTATATTAACAGTTCCCATAGAAATATTTTCAAAAACATTTTTTTGTCTTATAAAAAATATTTATTTGAAAAAGCAACATGAACTAAAATATAATTTCTAGCATTAATTTCTATTAACTACTTAATTATTTTGCAATTATTTCTACCATTAGGGCCCATCTGTAATGTCTTTTTTAAAATACAAACACAAACTAATAACAACAACGTTTTTTGTTTTCTTCATGTTTATTTTTCATGTCATGTTTTGAATCTGGCACAATGGTAAGCTTTTTCTATTCATCTGGTTGACGTAGGTCTGATCGGATCATTCACACAATATTCAGCAGCCAAAAAACCCAGAGAAGTGTAGTTCATAACAGGAATAATATTATGCAAAGCAAGAACGAGTGTCGTCTCCAAATAGAGTTCTGCTCAGCTCTGTCTTTCTCACCCTCTCACATTTATACTGTTATTTTCACACCTGAAACAAGTCAAGACAAGAGATTGTGTCTCCACATTGCATGCCGGATGATGGAGGTTGTAGGTTTTTACTGGCTGAATGTCAAGGATGTGTTTTTACAGATTTTAGCATGTCAGAGCAGTCAGCATTTGTCATTATAATGGGCTGAAGGAGAAATACTTTCACACTGCCTGCATACAGAGCATGTTTTGCAGCATGTTTGGCAGATGGAGAATAAAAATAGCATTTAATGTGTCAATATTGTAAAAAAGACTGGATGCATTTTAAATAAAAAAAAGGAAAGTGAAAATGTATGAAGATTTAAAAGTGCATTAAATTTAAAAGTGCATTAGCATTGAAAAAGTGCATTAGCAGTGTGATTTAATTTTTTTGTCAACATGTCATCAAATGATTCTTATTTTAAATATGCATCACACAGTTTTCTGATATAGAAAATGATGTTAGCCCGAATGACTTATCTACTGTAAATCGTGGTAAAATATGTGATTGACATGATTACTTTTCTCTCAGAAATTAAATTGATATTGTTTTTCAACAGAGACTGTAAAGACATGCAAAAAAAAGTCGCAAACCCTTTTTACAAAAATACATTTTATTTATTTATTTTATTATATGTTTTTTTATTTAAACCTTTATTTTACCATGAAAACCCTTTTGTAATTTCTTTTTCAAGAGTGTCCTGGATAAACAAACTATAAACATCGCAGACTACACATCAAAATAAATGAATACAAAATGTGTTTAATAAATATTAATTATAAGAATTGTACCAAAACATATCCAGGCTACAAGTAAAACAGGCAATAAGATTGTATATAAATTATTATTAAATGTTTATTAAGTTGTACTTACAGTAGAATTATCACATGACTCTGAAGACGTTTTTACATAGAAATCAGTTATTTTAAATTTTAAAAATAGTTCATAATATTATCCGCTGCGTAAAACATATGCTGGATAAGTTGGCGGTTCATTCCGCTGTGGCGACCCCAGATTAATAAAGGGACTAAGCCGAAATGAAAATGAATGAATGAATAGTTCATAATATTACATTTTGTATTCTTGATTAAATAAATGCAGCATTGGTGAGCATAGGACTTCTTTCCCAAACAAACACTCTTTTTTTCAATGTTCTCATATGTTTCTAATGTTACTGAAGCATAAAGTTAATAATTCTAAAACATTTTGGTGCGTTTATCAGTTTTTGTTTTTAGTTCAAATATTGATATCATAAATTTGGTAAAGGGTTAAAGGATGTAAAATAGAAGATGAATGGTTATAAAAATAACTAAATATGAGTGAGAGCATTAGTAATCTTTCATTTGGTAAAAGAACTCAAAAAGGCTTTGCTTATGAACTTGTTGTTCTAAACTCCGCTTTTAAAAATAAAGAAAGGAATGTTTCACTCTTGTAATTGTGAAGTGAGTTTACTGCCACTTTTTACCGGGGTTATAAAATTGCACTTTACTTGCACTGATTTTGTCCTCTTAAACTTGCATTGCAGTTCCACACATTTACATTATGAAGCGTTGTAGAGTTACATTGTTACTGCTTGATGCTTAGCAACCAACAGCCAATCAAATGCCTCCAATTTGTGCGCTTTTGATTACATTCATTTTGCATATAAGCAGTCCCTTTCAGCATTTGAGTGGAAAATGTCAAACAGTGAAGGAAAAGACATGAAATGGAGCAAAACAAAATAACAAATGAAGTGAACAAATATACCAAATTAATACCAAAAATTAAGGTAAATTAGGAGCAGTGTAAAATGTAAAGCTACGCTATAAAAACACTGTATTTTCAACTGTAAATTTTTTTTTAAATCCTTAACCTAGTTAACAGTACGTTTCCTATATATATATATATATATATATATATATATATATATATATATATACACACACACACGGTAAATAATCATAAAATGACTGAATTTGACTGAAAGCCAGAATTCCCTGCATGGCACTTCACTTTTTATGCCCTTTTGTGTACATTACTCTGGTTCTTTTAAATGTTTGATGTGTAGATTTTTGTACTTTAAACACTGTTGTATAATACTAGAAATTATTGAAATATGGTAGTTTACCGTAAGATTAGACAATTCTTTTACGCTTTGTACCATATTTTTGTAAAGTTCTGGCAATCACAGCTGTCGTTTTTTTACAGAACATTTTATGGATTATTTTTTTTACAGCGTAGAATAGCCAGGGTCGTTTTCCTCTAAGTTTAGTTCATGTGTGAATTAGACACTTTTACTCTAGCTCTCACTCAACCACTCCCAACACACCTCAATCTCAGTCATTATTCAGCTCTCCTTCATTAGTTGCTGTAGATGTGTTGCTCTTGCATCATCAGACAGTGTGACGTGTGTGTATGTGTGCGTGTCTGCAGGATCTCTGAACACGGGCCGCTCTTCACCACCTCCAGGCAGCGTTCCAGAAGAGCAGCAGCAGATCGCGAGACAGGGCTCCTACACCAGCATCCACAGCGAAGGAGAATTCATCCCAGAAACACTCGATTCCAGCGTAAGTCAGTCTTTGAGCTGCACATTACTGTTGGGGTTTGAAGTTACATTAGGAATTTTGGGGTATTTTAGGTAGCTTTTACAATTGCACTTTGAGTGTGCACCCATCAGAGTTCGATTCATTTGGCTTATGTGAACGCTGCTTTATGAACTTGGGTGCGCACCAGCAGAGAGTAGTCTGAGGTATAATTCATGCATAACTCTGATGTGGTTCACTTCGGATGTAAATGTAACTAATCGCACCAAATCACAAAAAGGGACTCTTTTAATTATGTAAATGGGTCAAACTGTATATATTCCCTTTTCTGACAAAAATAATGACACATTGCAAACAGAGAGAAAGTATATCTAATTTATGCTCAACTTCAATTCAATGTTCAAATGACAGTTGCCAGCAGGCACCTTGATGTAAGAAAAAAACACGTCAAAAAATGGAAATTGATTTGTTGTCAAAACCTTGACGTCTATTTGACATCCACACATTGATGCCTTTTTGACCACCAAAAAACGACACTAAAAGTATTGTAATATAAGAAGTTTCATTCATTCATTCATTCATGACAACAAATTTATGTAACATTGGCGTCAAAAAAACATCAAAAATCAATTAAAGGACAGTCCTGTGATGTGTTTTTGACACCAATGTTAGATGTCAATCTGATGTCGTTTTGACATCAAATCAATTGGCATGTTTGATTAGTTTTTGATGTCGTTTTACATCAAGTTGCCCGCTGGGTTTTCTTGTTCTTTTGAACTATTGCATTGCATATATGATAAACAGACGCATTTTTCACTCTTTGAAAACAATACTCAATTTTTTAAGTGCAAAGTTCAAACTTGAGGCACACTTTGCCTGTGCTGTGGTTACCTAGCAACATCTGCCATTGTGATGACCTCATTGGTGATGACGCAAGCACACCAGAGTTCAAAACCTAAAGCCACCGTGTGAACATCTAGTGGGGGAAGTGGGGGAGGTCAATCAAACTCTGGTTCATACCAGCCAAATGAACCAAATGTGAAAGCATCTTTAAAATCGGCCTATTGTGACATATTGAGTTAAACAGCTTCTTAAGAAAATAGGAGAATGCAACTTGTTTTTGTGCATTAGGAATTGATTTGATCATTGGATTGTTGTCATTTGCTATTGAGTGGCAGTTGGGCCTACCTGCTTTGAGTAAAGATGACAATTGACCAAAAAAAAAAACAGTAAAAATATGTATACACTAGAAGGCAAGCAGATTTAAAACTCATACATATGCAAATGAGTATGATAATCCAGAGTGTACATCTACAGTGTGGAATCACCAAACCTGGATTAAAATATCTGGAACAAGATAAACCAGGATCACAGTGAAGCACAAATGACTGTTTGTTTTAAGTGACCCAGATTTTTTCTGATTAATACTGATCCAGGGTTAACAAAGTGCGAAGAAACAATGCTCAGTGTTTATGGTCATTTCGTCCTGTACTTTGCCTTGTTTAACTGTGTGCTTTATAAGAGTCGAGGGAGAGGAAGCAGTTCAGGCTCATGGAAAATCTGACGTCAGTCTTGTGTAGGACTAAAGATCAGATGCACAAACTCTGATGCAGGGAAATGATGTCATGTCTGTTTTTGTGTGCAGATTATGGAGCCGTTTGGCAGCGCTAATGGCTCTCTTTCCAGCAGCTGTCAGTCACTGGACCAGGCGCTGGACAGGTGAGATCCCTTGACAGACATTAGGGATAACAGGGTGTCCGCGGGGTTGTAAAAGGTAGTAAATGAAATTAGCCAAAATTAAGGGCATTAAAAAGTATTAAAAAGTAATAAACGTCATCTGATGGGGTATTAAATTTTCAAGCCCAATTTTTTTAGATAAATTTTCAATTTGTGTTAAGTGCAGGCCTTTATTCTAAAATTTGCGTGGATTTATTTATATGTTGAGAGTAGGACCTGAGTGATATCACGTGAGGTGGTGTTCGTTTGCACGCGCGCTGAAACTGGTTGGGTACCCGGCTGGCTTGCTGCCAACCATATATGCGAGCTCGCTTTCGTTCATTAATTATATTAAAACATAGGGAAATGCAAGTTTTCGGACCTCTGGCTTGAGGACTCAAGATTTAAAGACTGGCTCAGGCCTGTAGTTGGCAATAGCCGCAAGGCTCATTACCACGTCTGCAAGAAGACGATTAATATAACCTCGCTTACACGCGCATCACGCAGCGTCTGCAGTTAAACTCACAGCGGTTTATTATGACATTTTTATCGATAATTTCCCCCGCAATTGACAGCAAGAACAGACATAGAAGCGTTGTCTGATTGACAAGCAGTACCTAATTATGTTCAAAAGAATTTAAACGCCAAATGGGAATACCCCATTATACCCCATTTCGAAAGTAAAACATACTCTAGGTAGTACAGTGTGTGGGTGAATGTTGTGGTTCTGTGACTGCTGGTGTTGGTTGCTGTATGGTTAACAATTATAACAGTTAAAGTAACTAGGTTAATTTCGATTTAAATTAATTAAAAATAAATTAAATATTAATCTAATATTTTGGGCGTTTTTTTGTGTGTTTGGGTGGGTTTTGGACAGCTTTTTGGCTGGCAACACCGGTTTTAGCTTGGGAACAGAGCCGCGACGTCAACACGCCATTTTGGTCGCATATTTGCCCGAAATTTAATCTATGCGACCTCATAATATATTTGGGAGCATTTGTGCGACTGCATGTAATGGTTATAGTGCGACCTGTTTAGATTTTTCTCTAAAAACGTGCCGAATTGGTCTTCCCTGCCGCTATATTGGTTCATATTAGCTGCCAATCACTCAAGGCTTTCCGCTGTCAGATGACAGGGAGCTTTTGTGACCGCGGGAATTGCAAACGGCTGAAGAGTGAAAAGTACACAGGTTTTCGGAGAAGGTGCCCGAATCTCGAGGCGTTGCATTCACTGCGTGTTCAGCACAAATGTCCGGTAAATGTAAAATCTAACACTGTATACATCATCGGGAAAGAAGCTCGCTTTTACTAAGTTTAAACTGAAACTGCGGCTCGTGACATAACGGTATTTCGCCGGTAATCATAGCGAGAATCCTGCTCTGCCCCGCTCATATATTGGGTCGGCTGACTCGCCTGCTTTTTTCCACAAACACAGACAAATGAAAATCAGCACTGAGTATTTAAAATGACACAAACCGAAACCAAAACCTTTAAAGAGTGGTAGAAGTGAGACTTTTCTTCCTTTCTTTTGTCCGTTCTTTCTTGAGATGTATATTATTTTTCTATGTAATTACTGATGACTGCTTTTAGCCTTGAGTTGAATGATTTATTCGTTTATTTTGTAGCAAAAATATTATTTATTAAATTGACATGCAAAATAGTGCAAAATAAATATTTCTTACTGCAATGCTTCATTTTTGTTTGATGCAAACCATAGATTTATTTTTCAGAATGTAACAGTAGGACTTTTTATAGCACATAACTCACAATCAAGCACATTCAAGGCAGCATGATAATGTAAATGTTATTCATTGTTAGTATTGTTATCATCGTCATCATTAATATTTTATAATTATTAGACATTTATTTTGGAATTATTGCACAAATATCATCACATATCATATCACGTCATCACAGCATTAGTTAGATAGTTGTTTCTGGTTTTTGTTAGTCCTGATTGATGTTTTCAAAAATCCCTTAATATACAATCTGCAAGGGTGCTCATTCATTTTTGGTGGGTGCTTCTTAATTTTTTCTGGTGCTCCTAAATATTTGAAATTGGGAGCACCGGTGCTACCAAGTAAAAAAGTTAATTTCGAGCCCTGACACACAGAATCTATCGGCACAGTTGTCTAACCGTGCTGAGAATTCCAGGCCGAAAACGGTTTGTAATTGTGCTGCGCCATTCCAGGCTCAGTGGAGAAACAACCGTAACCGTACCGAACTGTTCTTAGAAGAGCAGCTATTGACATTGATGACATATATGACATTGATTAAAAACTATGGACAAAGGCCCATTGTGACATCTTGATTAATCCCTCTGCTTTACTTAAATGTATATGTTATCTGCAATATGTTATTCCATTTGGAAAGATATTTCATTTACGTCACTACAGTTACAGCTCTAAGTCGTGCTGGTATTAAAATAGTTTTTGAAGGTAGTAAAAAAGGTATTAAAAGGTATTAAATTCAACTTAAGAAGTTCTGTATATACCCTGGATAAGTACATTTATAAAAATTTAATGGGTAAAGTAAATGTTTTTTAAATTTGGCACAACAGTGGATTGCAAAACACAAGACACACAAAACAGTGAAACAGTGATGTCTGTTTGCATTATATATATAAATACCTGTTGAAATTTTACATTTATCTTTTGCCTTTTTAATAGAAATATGAATGAAAAATAAATTAATAAATTAATTAAAATCCAGCAGCTCCAATACCATTATTTTATTCTTATTTTATTTTATTCTTATTTTATTTTATTTTTAATTTATTTTGCTGGTATTACCTAAAAATTGTGTTTTAACATTTTGTAAAATATTTAATTTATTTTATAATTGATTAGAATTTTTTATTTTTGGTGTTGTTATTTAGTTGTATTTATTTATTTATACATTTAATGACATTTTTTTGTTTTCAGTTAAGGGACAATTGCTTTTAAGCATTATAAGTTTGGTCATTTTCACCACCAAATAACTGCACACCTCGTCTAATGAGCATATGATAATAATCCTGGTCTGATAAGTGTGTCAGCAGCCCAGAGAGGAAGTAGAATCAGGTTAAGCAGGAAGCTCTTGATGTGAGTCTGGCGACGACTCTTATCTGGATGCCAGTGCTATCACTCAGAGAAAGTGCAGTTTGTCCCGCTTTCTGCTTTCTGTTGTTATAAACAGAGCCACTCAATAATGCAGCGTGAAAACACTCACACACGCACACGCACACACACACACACACGCACACACACACACACACACACACACACGTTTCCTGCCATTGTTTTGAAGGCTAAAAGTCAGATAAGGCTCGTGCAGGTAAAGCAAGCTTTTCCTTTCTCTTTTTAACTTTCCTGTCTTTCATTCTCACTCTTTCTCTCCCCTGTGTGTGTGTGTGTGTGTGTGTGAGTGTGTGAGTGTGTGAGTGTGTGAGTGTGTGAGTGAGTGAGTGAGTGAGTGAGTGAGTGAGTGAGTG
>CAIGQW010005871.1:1084229-1095519 GCA_903798125.1 Danio choprae
GTGAGTGTGTGAGTGAGTGAGTGAGTGAGTGAGTGAGTGAGTGAGTGTGTGAGTGAGTGAGTGAGTGAGAGAGTGTGTGTGTGAGTGAGTGAGTGTGAGTGACACAGAGAGATTTATATTGAGCAGCTTCTGTTAGGTGAGCAGAAACAGAGTTGTTTGCATCTTAGAACCAACATTAAATCAAAATGTGAACTTTTCTAAACAGGCTTCATGCAATAGTTTACACAAATTATTATTATTTTTTAAATCAAACTTAAAGCCAGACATTCGCTAACTTCATTGGTTGTCTTTGAAAACCTGTAGTAGACAGATTTTATGTGAAGGACCCAGGACGTTTTGGACAGAGCCTGTGTGGTTTTTATAAAATATTTAACTAAAATAAATGATTGGAGGCCGATGCGGTGGCGTAGTGAGTAGCACAATCGCCTCACAGCAAGAAGGTCGCTGGTTCGAGCCTCGGCTGGGTCAGTTGGCATTTCTGTGTGGAGTTTGCATGTTCTCCCCGGGTTTCCTCTGGGTGCTCTGGTTTCACCTACAAGTCCATGAATTATAGGTGAATTGGATAAGCTAAATTGTCCGTAGTGAATGTGTGTGAATGAGTGTGTATGGATGTTTCCCAGTGATGGGTTGCGGCTGGAAGGGCATCTGTGGGCGCTGTGGCGACCCCAGATTAATAAAGGGACTAAGTCGAAAAGAAAATGAATGAATAAATGATTGGATATTTTTTATTCATTTTATAATATATTTTTTATTTGCTTATTATTTTGTATTATTATTATTGTTATTTGATGATAATTGTATTATTTTATTAATTACATTTTAATTGTTATTTTTTATGCATTTAATTACTTAGAATATGAAAACTAAATAGAACAATAGACTAATTTATTACAGTGCTTTCTGTTTTAATTCAATTCAGTTCAGTTCATCTTTATTTCTATAGCGCTTTTACAATGTAGATCGTGTCAAACCAGCTTAACATAGAAGTTCTTGTAAATTGAAACCGTGTCAGTCCAGTTTTCACAGTTGAATTTCAGGTTAGTTAATTTCAGTGTGGTTTATATTGTTTTACCATTTTTCCAAAGATCCTTTTTTCTGCATTATTTCATAAAAACTTAATTTGTTACTTTTAATGACTTATTTAAATGACTTCTATTTACTGCTGACATCATCAAGTCCCCTTACTTAACCCCACCCCTCAACAATGATGATGTCAAGTCCTTCTTGACTTTTCTTTCTTGTTGATTATCTCATTTGGCTCTGGAAAATATCACGTTATTGAAATGAGCCGTGTTGTGTTTTGCTGGTTTATGTTGACTTGAAACACAGCTCTTGATTTTGTCATGTTGATTGGCTGTGCTTCAGAATCAGTGATATTTTCAAGATGAAATCCTGCAGCAACATGTTGATGTGTGAGAGCCTCTTTGTTTTCTGAAGCAGTGCCAGCTACAGCTCTTATTGATTTAAAGAAGAAAAAAAAAACATCTAACCACCCGCAACTGAGCAAGTGATGGCAGAATGGATTTAGTCATTTGTTTCCCTGGAAAATATTATTAATGCTGTTATTCATCTGTTGTTATAGAGCCAGTGTAACTGAGAACTTCAGCACAAAACTACATTTCATGGAAAGAATTTAGTTGTTTTGCTGTGCTATGCAAATTCAATCAATCTTACTCTCAAAATATCGAACAGTGGAATGTACGTTAAATATGTGTCACACCCCCTGCACGTTCTATCAGCCCCGATCACCAGTCACACTCTCCAGCCAATACACAACGCACTCAATCACCCGTTTACTAATCATACACACCTGTGCACTCATCACCTTCACCTGTTCCAGTCATCAACACCACACTATAAAGACTCACCCACTCCGTTCACTCATTGTCAGGTATCGTCTTCACACGATCGCATCTCTCTCCGTCTTCTCATCCCGATCTTCTGCCAAGACCATCTGCTACTCGTTACACACAGAGACTAACCCCTGTTATCGGCTTGCTCTGCTCAAGGGAAGTAATTCTACTGACTCAGTTGATTCTACATTGAACTATTGCTAGCACCTCGGTGCGAAGATTATTGTGTTTAATAAACACTGTGTGAACTGTACTCTTGCCTCTATCTTCTGTGATCCGTGACAATATGTGCATATTTGCAAGCATACAAAAAGTTTTTTTCACAGTTTAATTTTATATGTTTAAAAGTATCATTTTTAACATATGCAAACTTTAATTTTCATTGTAATGTTGCTGGAAACTATACGTTTATTCTGAATTATTTATTTATTATGCCATGCAGTCTTCTTTTTAAATCATAATCTGTAGATTTTTTAAAGAATCCATCAAAGCTATATTTAGTGGATCATAAATACAATAAACACTATAAAAAGTAAAGAGTAAAGAGATGCAAAAAGCTCTAAGTGCCTTCTGAAAATTCCCTCTAAAATGAGCATTTTTCTTAACCTTTCCATGTTTATGTTCAGTTATTTCACTTTAAAGGCAACGAAAATAACCTATTCTTTGCACTAAGAGTAAAATTACTGAAACTACACACAGAAGTATGAGAAGCCTGAGAAAAAGGCTAATTTTAACTAAAAATTTCAGACGTACTTAGAGGTTTTTGCATCTAAACTCTTTAATTGTAAAAAAAAAAAAAATGTATTGATATTTTTGGTTATTCGTCATATTTTATTACATCGTTTTCGATTTGTATTTGTTTTTGCTTAATATTTTTATGGAATTCTTTAAAAAAAATTCTGGGCCAAATACAATCAAAATCTATATAAAATAACAGCATTTAGTTCAAACTTAAAGTTTTTCTCACACCAAGTTTTCTAGTTTTTTTTAATTCTAAATTGAATTAATAGTCTTGATTACGTTTGTCTCTGGAATGCTTTATTCTGCCCATCACAACATTGCAAGGAATGTCTTTTCCCTATAACAACCGATTAAATAAACACAGGCACATCTGGGGTATAATAGCATTAATATGCCTGTTTATTAGCCTGTTGGGCTTTATGTAAGGGATAAAGTACATCCAGGAGGTTGTTATCGCAGTATATATAACATTGCACTAACCTGCACATTATTCAGTCACAAGATATAGCCAAACAGAAACGAATAAAGCCAGTAGACTATAGACTGTATGAAAATGTAGACTATCTACATGTTATTCATTCACAAGACTGCGCAGAACAGTCCAAAACAGTCAAAAAGATGTGGCATGACAGACAAACAGACAAACGTGAATGTAAGTATATGGATCTGAACATATTCGCTGACAGTCAAAGTTCTCGGAAAAGCCTGTGTTATTTAGAGGTATAACTGGAAATAACATACCTTGGAATGTCATGACTGACCAATCAGAGCACGTATTCCAGACAGACGTATAATAATCTGAAATAACAACCAGCTAGATGTACATTATCCCATATTTAATATACTATTGTTAAGCTTATTGCAAAATCTTTGACTTGAATGAATAAATGATGCATTTATTCATTTTGGCTAACGTATTAATGTTGTTGTTCCCACCTGCAAGAAAATGCTAAAACATGAAACAAATTCCAGCAAATCAAAACTACAATACATCCTCAATGACTCTAAAATAACACTTTTGAAATCATGTTTCCATGACATGAAATTTAGAAACCACTTTTAGTAAAGCTTTGGCTTCATTCATTTGCGTACATTTGGATGGTGTCCAAATAACGTTACTCTACATTGTGCAGATTTGACAGATGCTTAACTGACACTTCAGTGCGTTATTCAAAAGCACAACTGAACCACTGTTGAGCGGTCAGACGTTAGTGTGCGGAATCAGGTATCAGGTAGAGAAGATGTTGGGTTGTACAGCAGGTGGCAGACACTCATGTTGGCACTCGAGGGACTGCTGGGTACAGCAATGTAGGCCAGGCAGACGGAGAGACCCGTGCAAAAATAACCTCTTGTTTCTGCTTGTGTTTCTACAGCCCGCCCTTCTCCCAGAACAACCGTGACAACAATTACCTGAACCTCAACTATGAGTACAAAGGTGAGTCTGACGTCAATGTGGATCTGTGAGCTTGTTTTTAATGGTTGTTCGGTCCAGGGATGACAACTATAAAGATATTCTAACAATGGCTCCGAATGTGAAACAATAGCAGAGCACAGTTATAGCCACAACATTGCAGAGGAATTCTGTTGTTGGAATCACTTTGAGCATTATTGACTGAAACACTGGCAGTGAATCAGAATGCATTCAATTCAATTTAAATCAATTCAATTCATTGTTGTGTCCCAAAACGATTGGGGCTGCTAAAATATTGAGATAGCTTTTCTCTTAATTTGAGGCAAAATTTTCTGCATTTATGGTATGTTTTGCAATGTAAATATCTTGTAAAATTTGTATAGATTTTTTTAGATCAGCAACTATTGAGAGAAACATAAGTGTTAAGCCTACTGTGCTTATTTTGATACACAAAGGCTTTGTTATAAAATGAATTCTGCAATAGCATAATCATTGGTATTAGAAAGTAAATTGGTATTAAAAAAAAAAAAATTATCAAACACGTATTTCTTTGTTCAATCAATTATCATTGGAGGCCTACTGCATTGCATTGTTTTGTCCAAATGAATTAAAATTACACCGCTTTTACCAGCTTTGGGGCTTTATATTTATATGCATTTTATGCAAGTAGTCTGCTTTTCTATTGTGAAAATAGAAACAATTGCACGATTGCTATTTGTGACCTGTTTTAGCCACTAAATTAAACTCCTCCTTATAAATCATTGCAAAAGCAACAAAAAGTGTAGTGATCGAATCAACACACACTATACTATACAACAAGTATATTATATAGAAAGCTGGCCTTATTTTGGCTCATATTTTTGTCTGTTTTTCTATTTTAGCCAAAAAAAAAAAAGCTATTTTCTGCTGATTGTTTTTGGCAGCCTGAAAATTGTCTGCATTCCTGATACATACATTTTCATTTATTTTGATACCACAGTGCAGTGCATGGGCTTCAAATCAATAGATTGTTGTGGTTCACTAGTGTGGACTCCTGAAATATATTGATCATTACATTTATATGAATTATTATAATTGTTGGTGTAAACTGGCTTTTGTCAGCTTCTGACTGCAGTTTAGTAGAATGTGGATGTGACTGAAACTGTTTCTAAACCTAGAGATAGCTGCTTTGACCTGTACTGACTAGACAGGTAGCGGTCTTCCAAGGGAGCATCTTAAGGTTTATTAGTGACTGATTTGACATTGAACTCCTGTACTGATCTCAGCAGCATTATTTCTGTCTTCAGTCAGTGTCACGTGATCATTATAAAATTATTCTAAGTTTTAATTTGTATTAAGCTGTGTTGGATTTATGCTTCCAAAATGAGAGCTTTAAATAAAGAAGTCTTATTATCGTATTCGTTTTAGTTTTTCCAAGTGCTTTATCTTGGTTTTTAGAATGTTTACTTCAGTATGCTACAAAATAAGACAAAAAAGTATTGATTAAGAAATGGATTTTTTTGCTGCACGCCGCCTGAAAAGTCAGCTTATATATTCAGCTCACTGGGTTTTTCAACAGAGTCACAGACCTGTATCGACAGAGAGAATGAATGAGATCTCCTCTCTCTTCTTTTTTCTGCTTTTCTTCCGCTGTGCTGAGAGATTGAAAGTTACTGGAGTGGTTAAAGAGGAGATTTGGTTTAGTATTTTCAGTGTCTCCCTCCAGCTCCTGCTCTGCTCTGCTGTTTTTCCTCTCGAGCGACCATCAAATAGAGCAGGGCTGACCGATAATAAGAGAGAGTCATCTTCTCCAGCAGAGAGGACACACACTTTCACACATGCATACAGACACACACACACACACACACACACACACACACACACAAACCTCATGGAAACTTTTCTTTTGACGCACAGAAATCCCAGTCTGAGAGTATAAGAGCATAAGAGTATATGAAACAGACTGTATAAGAAGAAAAAAAAGTGTGCTGCGCTTTTTATGACGCTAGGAAACGACTGAATCAGCTGCGTGTTGTGCACGAGCGCTGCTGTTGATATTGTTATAATTGTAATATTCAAGATTTGTGAAGTCATACAGCTCCAGATAACTCGAAACAGCGACCACAAGTCTCTCCTCCATCTTTAAGTCTTCATAGTCGTCTTGACAACACAAACACTGCTGTCACCTCAGTGGAAACTCTGCCTCTGCTTTCATTTGATGGGAGAATGAAAAAGACGCGACTGACGTAGTTCACTTTTTCTGCTCAGAGTTGACTGTTAGGCACAAAACACTCACGACCGTTGGTAAACCGTTCAATAGTGTTTCTCAGTGTGATAGAGGGCTAAATCTGTAAACCGTACTATTTTCATGCTACTAGTATAGTTTAAATCCTAGTCATTTTTTATTAGATACTGGTGCTTATTCTTTAGGTACTAGTGCATTTAATTAGTATTATTACTGGTATTAATAATACTATTACTTAATTCACTAGATGCTTGTATTTCATTATTAGATACCACTTTTAATTCTTTAGATCAGGGATCATCAACCCTGTTCCTGGAGAGCTACCTTTCTGCAGAATTCAGCTCCAAACTTGGTTAAACACACTGAACCGGTTAATTATGACCTGAAGCAGCACTTGATAATTACAGACAGGTATGTTTGGTCAGGGTTGCAACTGAAATCTGCAAGAAGGTAGCTCTCCAGGAATAGGGTTGGTGACCCCTGCTTTAGATACTAATTGATAAATCAAAATAAAATTGCACTCATGTTAATGCAAAAGCTGTGAATGTCATGCACATCTTGTCAGTAAAGCAGGGTTGTGTGATCAGTAGTAAATCTCCACCGAAGGCCAGAGGGCGCTCTCATGCAGAAACTTAAAACACCCGCAAAGAAGAAACCCAAGAAATCCTCATAAGCGGTTCATTGAAAAAAGAAGATTTAACTGCTTTCATTGATTTGACATGACTAATAATAAAAAAAAAAATCACACACTCGACTGAAGTTATGAAGTAACTGTTATTGGAGCAAAAACTTTATTAATGTGGCGTTTTAAAATTTTTTCAGATGAAGCAACAAAACGCAAAACAGCTATCATTATCACAGAAAGATTATCTCGATTTCATTATCATGCAATTAAGTCATCTGTTATAAAAAAAATATTTTCGTAGCTTGTCAGTAAACCACGACTGTGTAGTAAAACTGATTTTCTAGAACCCGCTTTACTGAAAAATGTGCAGTAATTTTAATTAATCGTCCAGCACTACTACTTGAATCTTTTTTTACTACACTAGTTCTTATATTATTTAAATACTAGTTCTTACTTAATTTGTGAACAGTAACTATTATATTGTTACTGGTAACAGTCTTTCAAGTACCATTGACATCTTTGCGGATCTGTCACTGAGATTTTATCTATTCAATTTTGAATTGTATATATTCCATTCCAGATTACATTTTTTAAATCTAATAATAATAATAATAGTAATGTTTTATTATATTAAGATGTTATTCATATAGCAGACTATTCCAATTATTATTAATAGAATAATAATATTGATAATAATAATAATAATAAGCTGTTGAGGTTATTATTGTTTAATTATATATTATTATTACTTTTACATTTGTCATATCTATTTGTAGTTGTTCTTTCTAAAACAATTCAGTGTGTGTGTTTGTCCATTATTAATAATGAAGCCTTGAATTTAGTACAGTAATGATTTTTATTATACCTAAAAGTGAAATAAACAGTTTTTTGTCAGATACTATATTAGAGTCTAGGGTAAGGCTGATGTGTCCTGAAGGCGAGGCTGTGTGTTCTGCTCAGCTGATTATACCATAATGGCCCTGCTCTAGTTTTGTCACTCTGAATGAATGAAGTGTCCTGTAGTAAAAAAAAAACCAAAAGCCTCCTCAACACAGCAGACTCTGCTTATCTGTTATGCTGAGATGTGTTTATTCACTGACTGCATGCAGTTCTTCATATCCGATGCGCTCATCGATTTGATTATCAGCTTTGTTGTGTTCTGTAAATTGAGATAAATGTGTGTTTGTGAAGTGCAGTAACGGGTCTGTGTGTCTCTGCTCCCCCTGCAGGACGACATGGAAAACACGACACGTTCCCTCGCCAGTTCCACATGTCCAGCCGCAGCAAAGACTACGGTGATGGTAAGCTGCATAATACCAACTCTGACTGACTGACTGACTGATACTAGTGCTGTTTATCACTGTAGACTGCAGTGTACTGTTCAGCATTATTCATGGACTTTATGAGTCTTAACAGGGAGACATATGTAAATGGTTACAAATATTAAAAATAACTCGTTGTAATTAATATCTAATTGCATAATGACAAAAATGTACACTGTTCATAATTTTAAATATAATTATAAAGTTAATCCAGTATCTTAATCTTCATTACTGATGTAATAACAATACTAATAAACATTTTTAAAGCAACAGTTTAATTTGTTTTTGTTTTTAATGTTTTAAAATATTGAATTCAATAAAATGTTTATTATTATTATCATCGTGGATTTAGTCAGCTGTTATAATTTATTTTAATTCAATATTAAATTATATAAATTAAACATTTTTGTCTTGTTTGTGTTAAAACCTTTAATCTAATAATTTTAGTAGAACATTAATGATTAAAGTCATAATCATAAATTTGATAATAATTGTAATGGTGTATTTATTCAGGTATTATTAATATATAAATATTAATTTAATTATGTATGTCTGTTTTTGTCTTGATTTTGTAATTGTTAACGAATTACATTTTATATCTTAATAATAATAATAATAACAATAATAATAGTAATAATAATATATTATGATAATATTATGATGATAATAATAACTATTATTATTATATAATTATTATGTATTTATGATTATAAATTAGAATAATATACATTCATGATTTGTATTATATAATTATTATTATAACAGCAACAATCAATAAATAAATAATGCATTTTTATTTGTTTATTGTTTTGTTTTATGTTTTAATTAAGGGATTAAATATATTATTATTTAGCATTTAGTTGTTGTTATCATTTGTTACAGTTATGTATATTTCTGTCTTTTATGAAATCTTGAATTTAATAATATTAATATAATTATATTGACAATAAGGGCCTCACAGTGGCGCAGTGGGTAGCACGTTCGCCTCACAGCAAGAAGGTCGCTGGTTCGAGCCTCGGCTGGGTCAGTTGGCGTTTCTGTGTGGAGTTTGCGTGTTCTCCCTGTGTTGGCGTGGGTTTCCTCCGGGTGCTCCGGTTTCCCCCACAGTCCAAAGACATGCAGTACAGGTGAATTGGATAGAGTAAATTGTCCGTAGTGTATGAGTGTGAATGGGTGTGTATGGATGTTACCCAGAGATGGGTTGCAGCTGGAAGGGCATCCGCTGCGTAAAACATATGCTGGATAAGTTGGCGGTTCATTCCGCTGTGGCGACCCCAGATTAATAAAGGGACTAAGCCGAAATTAAAATGAATGAATGAATGAATATTGACAATAATAGTTATATTATCTTTTATTATACACTATATATATTTAATACTTAATATATTTAATATACATTGTAATTCAAATATTATTCTGCATTTAATAATAATAATAATAATAATAATAATTTTATGTAGAATTTCACAACTATGCAGAATTCTGTATTGTGATTCTGTAAATTATTTAAACTTTTACATTAAATGTAATAATTAACAACTATATTTATGATGTATTTATCCTAAATTGTAAAGTACTTTCTGTCCCTATTTTATCCATTTAAAACCTCTATCACATAGGTTTTCTTTCTCTTTCATAATTACACCATTTGGCATTAAAAAGCTGGCATTTGTACCCACTTCTCAATCCTCCAAGCGCCTCATTAGTAAATTAATTCTTTGGTTAACATTTAAGCGGCTGCTTTTTTATCCAAAGCGAGTCACAATCCACTAATTGCATGCAGTGTCTCTGTGGGTCATGTTATCCAGACGATTCTCCTACTTGAAATCAAACACACATTTACAGTCCAGATTCATAAATTGTTAGACTTCCACCAGCAAAAAATATATAAAAGCCCATTTTAGCCTCTCTGAAGAGACCGGAAGGCAAATTTAGACTGATTTAATACTGCATCTTTCAGAGCTCAATTCAGAATCTAGAGGAGATAAAGCTGTGCTCATGACCATGAACTCCGCCAACATGAAGTGTGCGTATGTGTGTGTGTTTTATTTGTGTTTCCCCTGATGAGGCTCACTGACTGTTGCAAAACACTGAGCTGAGAGCAGTTTCCGGCCTTGTGGAAAGCTTGATGGAGGAAGTCAGAGACAAAGGAAAAGAAGAGCGTGAGAGAGAGTGAAGGAATCAGGGAAAGGGAATATAAAGATACATGTTTGGATGATGTGTTGATCGCCTTTGCATGAAAGTATGCAAACAAAGAGTTTTGCATAGATTTGTAGGCAGTGTTTTATATGCATTTGGCAGATGCTGTTATGAAAAGAGAATATAGTGTTTTTAAGGTAATAATGCATTGTGTGTGTTTCCTAGGAGTCGGATTTGGGAACTTGATGCTAGTAAATGTCATTTTTTAAGGGAAACCACTACAGATGAATGGAGTAATACATTAACTAATATTAGTCAGCATACTTCCCCAGTTGATTAGAACGAGCCGTTATTTAAGTGCACCTATGATGAAAATCAACTTTTGTAAGCTGTTTGAACAGAACTGTGTGTAGGTTCATATAGTGTGTCCAATAGTGTGTCCAGTCATATTGGAGTGATAGAAACACAATAAGTCTCTTTTTTAAAGTTTCCTGACGTTAAAATAGGATCCAAATCCTATCAATTTTGAGGCCCACGTTCCATAAAAGTGCGGAGATCTGCTTGATTCTCATCTGTCACTGTCCTGTTTGTCTATGTAAAGGCTACACGATCAGAGCAATACAGAGAGATCTCTACGGCTCTGACACGCACGTGGGAATGGTAGGCAGGGACAACTAGCTCATTTGCATTAAAGGCACAGGTAGCAAAAACAGCTACAGTGTACTAGGGGTTTAAAAAAATCCCTACGTTCAGAAAGGTATAATAAATAATCTGATGGGTATTTTGAGCTGAAACTTTACAAACACATTCTGGTGACACAAAATACTTATCTTAAATCTTGAAAAGGGGGTAAAATTGGTGCCCTTTAATTAATTACGTGCTAATTTGCATACATTTGTAGCACAAAAAAAATCAAACCGGTTTCAAATTTTTAAAAAGTTTTAACCGAGTTGATTTTGGAAACTTTTTTTTTTT
>CAIGQW010005871.1:1098359-1112411 GCA_903798125.1 Danio choprae
GGGAAGAGTTCGGGGAGACCATGGAGGAAGACTATCGGTTGGCCCCAAAGAAATTCTGGCAAACCGTCTGGCGCCTCAGGAGGGGAAAACAGCTCCACATCGACACTGTTTACAGTGGAAGTGGGGAGCTGTTGACCTCGACTGGGGATGTTGTCGGACGGTGGAAGGAATACTTTGAGGATCTCCTTAACCCCACCGACATGTCTTTCAGTGAGGAAGCAGGGACTGGGGATGCAGGGGTGGACTCACCCATCACCCAAGCTGAGGTCACTGAGGTAGTTTGTAAACTCCGCAGTGGCAAGGCAGCGGGGGTAGATGAGATTCACCCTGTGTATCTTAGGTCTCTGGATGTTGTGGGGCTGTCTTGGCTGACACGTCTCTACAACATCGCATGGAGGTCGGGGACGGTACCTCTGGACTGGGCAACTGGGGTGGTGGTTCCTATTTTTAAGAAGGGGGACCGGAGGGTGTGCTCCAACTATAGGGGGATCACACTCCTCAGCCTCCCGGGGAAAGCCTATGCCAGGGTACTGGAGAGGAGGATCCGGCCGATGGTTGAACCTAGGATTCAGGAGGAACAATGCGGTTTTCGTCCGGGCCGTGGTACACTGGACCAGCTCTATACCCTCACCAGGGTGCTCGAGGGTTCGTGGGAGTATGCCCAACCAGTATACATGTGTTTTGTGGACTTGGAGAAGGCATTCGACCGTGTCCCTCGTGGTGTTCTGTGGAGGGTGCTCTGGGAGTATGGGGTCAGAGGCGCTCTGTTAAGGGGTGTGTCGTCCCTGTACGAACAGAGTAGGAGTTTGGTTCGCATTGCCGGCAATAAGTCAGACTTGTTTTCAGTGCACGTTGGAATCCGTCAGGGCTGCCCTTTGTCACCAGTTCTGTTCATAATTTTTATGGACAGAATTGCAAAGCGCAGGATTTCATCTCTGTTATTCGCAGACGATGTGGTTCTGTTGGCTTCATCGAACATGGATCTTCAGCATGCACTGGAGCGGTTTGCTGCCGAGTGTGACGCGGCTGGGATGAGAATCAGCACCTCCAAGTCCGAGGCCATGGTGCTCCACCGGAAAAAGGTGGTTTGCCATCTCCAGGTTGGAGGAAAGTCCTTACCCCAGGTGGAGGAGTTCAAGTATCTTGGGGTTTTGTTCACGAGTGAGGGAAGGATGGAACGTCAGATTGACAGGCGGATTGGTGCAGCGGCAGCAGTAATGCGGTCGATGTACCGGTCCGTTGTGGTAAAGAAGGAGCTGAGCCGAAAGGCAAAGCTCTCGATTTACCGGTCAATCTACGTTCCTACTCTCACCTATGGTCATGAGCTTTGGGTCATGACCGAAAGGACAAGATCTCGGATACAGGCGGCCGAAATGAGTTTCCTTCGCAGGGTGGCAGGGCGCACCCTTATAGATAGGGTGAGGAGCTCTGTCACCCGGGAGGAGCTCGGAGTAGAGCCGCTGCTCCTCCACATCGAGAGAAGTCAGTTGAGGTGGATCGGGCATCTGTTTCGGATGCCTCCTGGACGCCTACCTAGGGAGGTGTTCCAGGCATGTCCCACCGGGAAGAGGCCTCGGGGAAGACCCAGGACACGCTGGAGAGACTATGTCTCTCGGCTGGCCTGGGAACGCCTCGGGATCCCCCCGGAGGAGCTGGAGGAAGTGTCTGGGGAGAGGGAAGTCTGGGGTTCTCTCCTAAGACTGCTACCCCTGCGACCCGGCTCCGGATAAGCGGTTGAAAATGAATGAATGAATCTATATTAGTTAGTTGCTGAAGTATCGATAAAGCTGTTCTCAGTGCAGGAATGCTTTTTGATAAAGTGTGACAAGAAACAGTTGAAAGTGTACTTTGGGTGTTTTATTAAAATTAGACTGAGAAAAATACTCAAAGCCTGAAATCTCTAAACTGACAGGCGTGTGCTGTGTCTTACCTTTACCAAACTCAAAATCCAGTCTCCATAAGTAAATTTATCAGTCATTGTATTTTGATATGCGTTTGTTTGTGTTCAGGTCGGAGGACGTTTCCTCGAAGCTTCATGCCTCAGGAGAATCTGTTTCAGCTGGTGCCGTCCAGCCGTACGCGCAGCTACAATGGAGAGAGCACATTACTGTACAGCGGAGATGTGCACTCCATCAGCTGGACTGAGAAGAACTGTCAGCGCAGCACTCCTAAATGTAAGAATACACACACACACACACACACACACACACACACACACACACACACACACACACACACATTAGAACAGAGACCACATCATTCACATTTACACACTTGGCTACAGTTTCCTGTTTGTTTTTGTATTTCTTATGAAAAATTACTCGTATATAGTGTGACCAATGTAGACTAATTCTCAAATAAGTTACTTACTTAGTTTTTTTTTATTAATCAAAAGCTTAGTGTGAGTAGTGGAATCTGATTCATAAGCAAGTGACTCTAATGGATCTGTTTTTTTTTGTAGTGAATCAAACGTTTACTGTGTGAGCAGTGGGTCTGATTTTAAGCAAGTGACTCTAATGGATATGTATTTTGTATTAAGTGATTCTGATGATTTCTTTGGATTAAATCAAAAACATTAGCGTGCAGCTGGAGCAGTGTAGCTTGTTTCACAAAAGTGATTCTAATTAATCATAACATTTTTTTATTTGTGAATCAAAAGCTTACAGCACAGTAGTCCGATTCACATTCTACTGACTATGATGAATCAGTTTTTTTGTTGTGAATCAAAAGCTTACAGCACAATAGTCTGGTTCACTTGCAAGTGGCTATGATGAATCAGTCCTTTTTAGTGAATCAAATGCACACGGTTCAGCAATGTAGTCTGATTCTGAAAATCTGAAAATCAGTCTAAAACACTGCCCTGTATAATTTGCTAAATATAAGAATATAAAAGCAAAATGGACATTATAAAAGAAATGCACAATAATTACATTAATCTGAGAACTTCCAATTAGCTGTAAGTAAAATCTATAACTGTATATATTTTTATCAAATTAAATCGCTCATCATGAAACTAGATGTTGTTCATGTTGACCATCTCGATTAAAGATGATGTTTCTGGATGATGTGTCTGTGTTTGAGCTCTGCATTCTGCAAACATGTTCTTTAATCAACTCCATTTCCTCAGAGGAATCCAAGACAGGCGCCTAAATTTGACTTATGCACATGGATGCCCGTCTCCGCTGTCTGCCTGCGGGTTTCTCCCCCTAAAACCTCCACAAACTATAAACCATCCCAATAGCTTCATGTCAAATATCATTACAGCAGCACTAAGCTGATTAAGATTATCGTAAATGCTGACGCAAATGTGTCCGTCATGCAAGAAGTGGGAAAACAGCCTGAGAGATGCTTAAATCTTGTCTGCTGAGTATTTGGGGTGTAGTTTTAACTGCATCCAGACCTGTCTATGATTAGATCCATAAAGTATGCTTATAGAACAATAGCAAACATATGAAAAGAATCATTCTGAAAACATCTAGAGAGCCGTAAAAAGAGAGCTTCCAAACATTAGATGATATATTAAGATGTGCAAAAAAAAAAGTTGTGTAATATTTAACCAATAGCTTCACCATCACCATTCAGTGTTCATTTAAATAATAGTTTATTGCCAGAGAGGGGAGCAGTTGCAGATAAATATGAACATGTAAATTTGTAGTGAACTGTAAATACAGTTGTGGTTTGACTCTGTGTCGTCAGCCAGTCTGAGTGTGTGATTGAGCCTGGTTTGAGTTGCAGTCTGCGGTCGTGCTAACATTAACGTGGTTTGTTTCTTCTTCACCCTCAGCGCCGAGGGCTCCGGTAAACTGGCGTCAAGGGAAGCTGCTTGGTCGAGGAGCTTTCGGTGTAGTGTATCTCTGCTATGATGTCGATACGGGGCGCGAACTGGCAGCCAAACAGGTGCCCTTTGACCCAGAGTGTCAAGAGACCAGCAAGGTAAGTCTGATGATGTGACAGTATTTATGCATTGAAGAAATGCTCTGTTCTTGACATTTGTCTTTGTGTGCAGGAGGTGAATGCGCTGGAGTGTGAGATCCAGCTCTTGAAGAATCTGCGTCACGAGCGTATAGTGCAGTACTATGGCTGCTTGCGGGATCCTGTGCAGAAAAAGCTGTCTATTTTTGTGGAATTTATGCCTGGGGTATGTACACTTCCTAAAAAATTGGGTGTGTTTGGGTGTGTAGGGATACAAAAACTACACTGAAATTGCTAGTTGGTGGCGACACATTCATTGAATCATTAATTCAAGTGATTCGTACAAAGGGTAGATTCACTTAGAAAGTAAGCATGCAGCTGTCACGATTCACTGAATCATTGGCTCACTATTTTAATTCAAAGATGAATTAATTCAACAAAAAACACTGCAGGGTTGCAGACAGTTTTTGTGTGAAAGAAATAACTGTTTAACTGTAATAACTGTAAAATAGCTATTGTAAGAGTGTGAACAAATGTGAAATTCACAATACTAAAAAAGAAAACACTTTTTAGCAGTCTCTTGTTTGTAAAAACTAATATCCACTATTTCCACTAATAGACAAGATGACAAGCAACTGTAAAGTAAAATCAAAGAATGTATTTCTATTGAAAACTGTACAGTGTTGCAAGGTTCATGAACAAACGACTCTTATGATCAAAGTCCTATTGTGATTCAAGAAAATATGGCAAAACGATTGTAGCCTAATTCAGGAAGAGGTGATTTTTCAAGAAACAATTCCTTTGGTAGATCAAAACACATAGCAAGATCAGTATAATCTGATTCATGAACAAAACAGCAAGATCGGTGTAACATGATTCTTAAACAAAAGGCATGTATGAACTGTGAATCGAAAAAAATTCAACATGAATCGAAACTCTGAAACCAGTACAACTAGTGTAGCTCAATTCAGAATGGACTCTTATGAATCAGTTCTTTTTAGTGATTTAGAATGTATAATGTGACCATTTTTGGAAAATATCAAAATTAGAATCGGTTTCACATGTATGTTCAATTTACAATGTCAATCTGATTCAAACAAGTTGGAATCTAGGTAGCTTCTGAATCAAGAAAATAAAAACTGATACTTATTTCTTATTTCACAGCTTGCGTGTGGGAATAAAGTGCATTCTCTGTGTCTCCTTGCGTTTCAAATACAACATGGTTAAACCAACAATGAGTCTGCGCTTTCCAAATAAATGACAAACCCACTTTAAAATGTCACTGGCTTGCGAATGTATCCACAGTGTTCTGTGTCAGCACAACCGCACGGCTTTACGAGTTCATTTTCTCCACAAATGGAGGCCTTAATGAGCGTCAGACGGGCTCTGTCCCATCCATCAGCTCAGTTTAATATGCAGTGTCTGGTACAGGCCAATGTTTTACCAAAGTCCCTGGCAGACACATGCATCTCTGCTCAGCACTGCTGTGTGTCCTCATAACAACGCAAAAAACATACATTATTGTCACTTTATAGTTATTTACGTGTATTTATACTGCATGGCTGCTGAATGGGCCATTCTAAGGTGTGCAGTTATTTTCAGATAAATGCACAGCTAAAGAAGTTCCAGGCAGGTTTTGACCACATTAAGATTGTGCACACCGGGACGATTTTCACTCATGCTTCTCCTCAGGTTTTTAGAGAGATTTTACGGCATTCATAACCAAGCGATTCTTCACCCCATGAGCAAAGTAAACATGCAAAATCACAAATACACAAGGTGGTGCTGCACAACTTTACGCTTCTGATACTCGCTTGTTACACAGAAGAAGAAGTGAGACAGTATTTATGGGCTTGTTAAAACCATTCAGACAGTATTGTCGAGTACTCCTGAATACTTGCCGGTACTCCCTCTAGTCGACATTTTTGTAATCGCTATTGCGTTTATCATGTGTTCTCATGTGTATCATGTGATCTTTGTGTTCAGACATTAATAAAACAAGCAGCTCCACATTCACATTGGCTGTTTCTCAACATGCGTTTTTCAGTGTTCTTGTGTTCTCATGTAACATCATCATCAACCGGCAAATTTCAGTTCCAAAATTCAAGACCACAATAATAGGACGTGTGAAAGTTCCCGGATGTGTTCTTGATATCAAGGATGTATCAATACAGACTTGAATGCAAAACCACTCGAGAAGTCCCAGAAGTCATTGCAGCTTAATAAAGGAGGTGGGAAGAGCAGCATTTTATATAGATTTATTATTAAAGTTCAGAGATATAACTTATTTACTTGTTTAGGACTTGGAATTGAGAAACAGCCTTTGCTTCGATGCATCTTTTTTGTCATTAGGAGTGTCTGTTGGCCTAGTGCGGTTTGTGCTTTTGAGTGCCACCAAGTTATGTTTACCGTAACTGCAGCAGCTGTTGGCAACAAAAATGTCAATTTAATTGATCAACCAGTTTTTAATGCAGCACGTCAAACCATCAAATACAAGCCAGAGGCCTTCTTTTTAAAATGACACTTTTGCATTGATGAGGTTTCAAACATTGGTGATAAGGGCGAGCAAAAGTTATCCTAGTGTGCACGAGCCATTACAGATCCTGAATGATTATACTGAATGATTTTTTTACAGCCTACAAGTGTCAAAAAAGGAAAAATAGGCAGTGAATAAGAAACAAGTAGACAAAAACCTGAAAAAACCATATGCACATTATTGTCTAATAATTTAAGTCCACAATCAAATATTTCTTACATATATGTATTTGTAATGTAGCTCTTTTTTTTTTATACATTTCATAGTTTTTGTTTGTTTGTTTTATTTGTCTCTCTGAATAAGCCCTTTGGGTTTTCTAAATGTCCCTGCACTCAATATGGATTGTACGTTCTTTTTAAATATATTGATTGGTCTTTATATTAACTACTACTATGTCAAAAAATGTATACAATGCATTTATTGTGTTCATATTATGTTGCAGAACACTTAATGGTGCTACAGAGATGCGATACGGGTTAGGGACAGGTTTAAAGTCATGTGGAGGTTTAAGGGTGGGTTAAGCTGTAAGGCATGTGTAATTATAACTTACTATTTACAGATGTAATTACGGCCAGGTATTTTTCAAATATGTCAAATGTAAAAACGGTATGGACACAATAAGTGCATTTTACCAAATGATTAAATGAAGTGTAAGTGCATACTTACGGTTACTTAATTTAAAGTGAGACTTTTTATTGGTTTCGTAATTATTGTGCGTAGAATAAGCTAAACTAAAAACAAAAAACAGACAAAGAGTTGAGGAAGGAAGGATCAGAGTGATTTACAGTAGGATTACATGTGCAGTACACATTGCTTTGATTTAATGCATTGAAAAGGACAGTTTGAAGGGGTTTGTGTTGCTAGGAAGGCACCGCGGTTTGTCTCATTGTAGTTTGCGTCACAGGTGTTTCGCCGTGTTGTCCTTGAGGAGACATTGTTTCTTCTGCGAGGGCTGTAAACAGGAAAGCGGAGGAAATATGAACTTTTTGTTTGGGCCAGTGTTTCAAAGAAATGCAGACACATGTGAGGAACGCTTGGCACTACGATCTGTTTTTCCAGAAAGTTAAAAACAGTTTAGTGTTCTGACGAACTCTATACTTCCAGCTCCAGTTTTGTAAACACAACTGAGTGTGACTTCCTGACAAACACGCCGTTTTTCAGCAAATAATCATCTGAAATTTAGTATTCATTTACATTTATTTGATGAAGCCAACACAAATCTAGTATAGAATAAGTAATATAAAATAATAATGTAATAAATAATTATAATATAATAAATAAAATGATAAATAATAGAAATGTCCTTACATTGTCATCAAATAAGTCAGACTTTGATAATAATTATAGATAATCATCATAATTTATCATTTTCCATTTAATGACATTCATTCATTCATTTTCTTTTCGGCTTAGTCCCTTTATTAATCTGGGGTCGCCACAGCGGAATGAACTGCCAACTTATCCAGCATATGTTTTACGCAGCGGATGCCCTTCCAGCTGGAACCCATCACTGGGAAACATCCATACACATTCATAAACACACATACACTACGGACAATTTAGCTTACCCAATTCACCTGTATCGCATGTTTTTGGACTTGTGGGGGAAATCGGAGCACCCGGAGGAAACCCACGCCAACACAGGGAGAACATGCAAACTCCACACAGAAATGCCAGCTGACCCAGCCGAGGCTCGAACCAGCGACCTTCTTGCTGTGAGGCGATTGTGCTACCCACTGCGCCACCGCGTTGCCCCCATTCCACGACATTTAATATGTAATAATATTTCATTATTCATTTAGGGTGAATATGCTGTGTGTATAAAATATAGGTAGGTAAATGCTTTTTTGAGAGCCTATTTTTGTCTTTAACTTATTTATTTTATTTATTTCATAAAAAAATGTAATAATAATAAAGTTTTTATAATTTTATCATCTATCAGGGTACAAAGAAGTGACCTGCACACCTTTAAACAAGCTACATAATATAAGTTACACAGTAATACATAATAATGTGCACTTAATGCATGCATACAGTATGAACAGTTATAGTTAAAAAAATCTGAATCAGGAAAGGGTCAAATAATTTTCCATTGCACTGTATCCTTTGGTAAACATCTTTAAATCCTGTTTTTATGTTTCCTGTCAAAGCATGTGCTGACAGCTTGTTTTCAGGTTTCCTAATAAAAACATATTTTTATATACACCTTTCTGTTCTGGAAATAACGCATACACACTTTAAATATGGTATTGAATTGTGAATTCAGTCCACATTTCTATTTAACAACCTGTATTGAATGGTATGATAAATCAGTGTGTTCTGTGTGTGCGCAGGGCTCTATTAAAGACCAGCTGAAGGCGTACGGGGCACTGACTGAGAAAGTGACCCGCAGATACACCCGGCAGATCCTCCAGGGAGTTCACTATTTACACAGCAACATGATTGTGCACAGAGATATCAAAGGTGAATCATGGAAATCAGAATCTCCTCCAGATAATAACAGTAGATGTGCTTTGCGATGTAAATCTGAAAGAGTCACATCCATATTTAATTTCATTTGTTAAGCGCAAAGATTTGTTTCAAAACTATTTCTAAATTCAAATGAATAAATGAGCAGTAATAACGAAATGTGGAGAATTATAGTTATATCCAAACCCACGTGCTATGCCCCATATGGTCCAAAACATGACAGGTGGACAAATCTAAGCTTGTTTTTAATGAAACAAATATAAATATGCATATAATAAATAATACTACTACTAATAATAATAACATTATACAAAAGCAAGTTGTTGTGAATAAACTGAAAAAGCCCCCTTGATGAAGAAGGCATGGAGGCAGTGTTTTTTTATAATTACGTAGAAAGTAATAATTTTTGTAATATTTTATTCCTTTAATTCTTTTTCATTCGTAAAGAAATTTGCGTATCGCTGTACATCCTGCATGTTTTAAGCAATGTGTTAGTGAGGCGCACAACTAATGCGCTATGTGCTGGACTTTCAGCTGGTCTATTACGCAGTCTATTTTAGTTCCTCAAAATAGCACCTCGCCAACAATGCGCCTTAACACACCTCTTTTCTAGACCAGAACACCCATTAGTCCACAAAGTGGCGCAAATGGATTTGCTATTTAAACAACGTGGCAGAAAACAGAAAAATTAGGGTTGCGTTGGTCTGAAAATAGCAACACGTCTTGCGCCTTATTGTGCCGGGTGTATGATAGGGCCCTATGTATGTAAGCTATTCTGAGAATAATGTGTAAAATGTGATTTTATTATTTCTTTAGGTGTATGTGGCAGTTTTATTATAAAAATCCAAGACTTTTTTTTCACTTTATTAATTCAATGCTACAAGAACAAGAGGTAAAACATATTCAAATAGTTTAACTTAAGCTGACAGAGAAAATATAAAAAAAAATAGACATTTACATGAATTTAAATGTTTTCAGAGCATTACATGTTTTCAGTGCTTTTTTTGTCTTGTGATCATCTAAACGATTTACATATAATTTGAAGTCATTTATAAAATGGGAAACGTTTGGTTTACGTTGAGCCCACTTTTTCTTATGTATATGCTACTTTCCTAATAACATAAACAAAATCCCAGACATTTTTACAGTTGTTATTATACACTTTTTATACGTTCAAAATGACTCCAAATTGACTGATATTGTCGGAATATTCCTATATTTCTTCAAAAAAAAATTTAATTCACAAAGAGAAACATTCGAGTAACCCTTCTAAAGCATTTCTTTGCAAAACTGGTATCTAATACAGTCACATTCAGACATTCTATGTGGACATTTGATTCCCATAACAAACTGAAGATCCTCTATTGGAAATATCCACACAAAAAAAAATCGAGGGCCGGAAAGGAAAACATCTCTCTCCTTCCACTCGTTTGGTCTTAATTTTCTGTTCAGAATACAGCGAGACTTCCAGGGTGTGGAAATCTTGTGGCTGGTAGGAATTAGTCACTACTCAAACAAGCACAAATCTCACAGGCAACACAACTAAAGCAATGGAAAATCAAGTGTGGGCCGCGTCTCAAACGCCATCAGCCATAGACAGCTTATAGTTTTACGCCGTCGTCATGTTGGTCAGTTGCTGTAACTCCGTCTACACGTATTTCCTGTCAGGCGCAAATATTCTGAGGGACTCCGCTGGAAATGTGAAGCTGGGAGATTTCGGGGCCAGCAAGCGCATTCAGACCATCTGCATGTCTGGGACGGGGATCAAGTCAGTCACCGGCACCCCCTACTGGATGAGCCCTGAAGTCATTAATGGAGAAGGATACGGTCGCAAAGCAGATATTTGGTGAGAGATGATGCAATTTGAACACTTGTGTGCTTTCCATTTAACGTCGCAAATTAAATGAGTCAATTCTGGAGATTAAAGGAGTATTTTCATTCCATGTGTTTAGAAGAACGAAATGTTGACTTGCTGGTAACATTTGTGCCAATATAAATATCACATTTTCTGCAATTGGGGAAGCTGAGACACTTTTTTTGATGCCTGAAAGTGCAGTCACAATAATAATTCTGCAAATGTGTTGTATTGATAAACTTTGGCTTTCAAATTTCAGAAAGACTACAACATTGATCATTATGATTGGTCCATTAGTTAGTCCAAATATCTGTTATCCAGTCACATAATCTGTATTGTGTTTTTTTTTTTGAGCATCAAAACATTTTTGTTAATGCGTAACTAAAGTATTTCATGCACATTCTTGTTAAATAATTTAAAATTATGAAATGTTATTTCTACTGCAAAACATAAACATATAACTGCACCTTTTTGCAGCTCATTATAATTGAGTTAATATCACAATTTCAGATTCTGACTTTCTTGTAAGGTTAAAATTTTGCAATTCAAAGGCTTTCTCAAAATTCTGATTAAAGTTTATTTCTCACAATTTTAATTTAAATTCTCATAATTCTGGGCTTATTAATTCTCATATGTACATCAGTTTAGCACAGAATGAATGCTCATTTTACCCTTACCACCCAGAGCTTTTTTTAATGCCACATCTCAAAGTTCACACATAAATTAAACTGAAACAATGCATAATCTAATGTCTCTGACTCCTCAGGAGTGTTGCATGCACAGTGGTAGAGATGCTAACCCAGAAGCCCCCGTGGGCTGAATATGAAGCAATGGCAGCCATTTTCAAGATCGCCACTCAACCGACAAAGCCAAACCTGCCCGAGGGAGTTTCTGACACATGCAGAGACTTTCTGAGACAGATCTTTGTGGAGGAGAAATGGCGTCCCACCGCTGAGGGGCTTCTCAGCCACCCGTTTGTCCAGGGAAGCTTTTGATCCTGCAGACGCCCAGGGAAAACCATCACCACTCCTGCCTTCAGGGTCCAGAGAAACCCACCGACCAGCCAACCAAGAACAAACACAAGCATAAAGAGGGGATGCGAACGAATGAACGAAATCACCAACACACAAAAATATCACGTTAAGAGGTATACCAATGATAGCACTTCTGATGTTGTTAATCAGAATTCCTCCTGGCTCTGTCCCAAATGACACACTTCAGTTGAGATTGATGGGTGTCCCGTTTCTCATTTTGTTTACTTAATGGATCTGTTTTGTGGTTTGAAGATTACAGTCATAAGCTGGGTGTGACCTTCCAGCAGGCATGTTAATATTAGTAATGTTGAGTGACCAAAATTCAATGTCTAGCCAGCGTCTAAGGACAATGTTATTTTGATGTCCAATAACGACCTCAAAAGACGTTGATATTTTGTTGATTTTAGGTTGTGTAGAAAAGTGACCAAAATTAAACGTCGAGCCAACATTTTAAAACAACGTCATATTGATGTGAAATACTGACATTTATTCGTCAGGTTTGGCAACTAAAATTCATTGTCGGATAGACTTCATAGTGGTAACGTCCACACAACGTTAAGCTGTAACATCATTAGACATTGATATTTGCTTGTTTTTATGTCACGTTGGAAATTGACCAAAATCCAACATCTGTCCGACATTGGACACTGACATCGGTCTGACGTTGGGTTCTTACATCAACCCGATTTTCATTTCCACCCAAATTGCAACGTCCCCACGATGTTGGGGTACAATGTTAATCTAACGTCATGTTGACATCCTGTGCATGCTGGGCTGTGTTAATGTGCATTAGAAATGAGTGATGGAAAGGCCAAATGGAGATGGATGCGACTGATCAGGTGTCTATTACGCATGGATTCTTTACTGTTGGTTACTAGCAGGTAGTTTCTAGAACTTTTGTGATCGTAGGTAAGATTACTATCATTCTTTGTGAAATTTTGTTTTATCCTGCTATGACCAGGGAGATTAATAATAATTTTAAGCCTCGGTCACTCTGCACTTTTCGCCCCATACACTTCCATTCATACGCATGCGACTGGAAACGCAAGCTCGTGCGACAAGTTTTGCATGTCGCTGCATTCGACAGTTCAAGTTTGGTGATTTGCAAAATCACATCACATGATTGCATGAGACCAATAGAAGATCAAAACATGATAAAGCGAGCAATTGCTCCATATTTTAATGTCTAATCATCTTGTTTTATCCTGCCCCATTTCGCAGTGCTGTACGACTGAATTTCGCATGCTCAAACTCTAGTGACCACGGCTTTACTCTCGGCGGGGTGGTGTTCATTGGTGCCTATTAGGCCTATGCCTCAACGCTACTGGTTACGAGGTTACCAATGCTGCAAGTCAGCTGTCTTCTGTCCTTCTGTAATGTGTACGGCACTCTGAGAGCATACATTAATACCATTTGTTTGTTGGCTTTTAACACCTGAAGAGCCTTTGGACCTGAAACTATGATGCGTGATGTCAGACTTAACAAGTGTATAGTGGCGAATGAGAGATGACAGAAAATGTATTTTTTTTGCATTCCCATTTGCACCAAAGCAAATTTTTCCATGAAAACAAATATGTAGAGATTGATTGAATGATGTCAAATCAGGCGTTGTATTAGAAACATCTTGCAGCAGTGTTCATTTATTTCACAAGACATAATGTTACAATACAAAGTATAGTTCTTTAACTGTATCTTTTCAAAAAGGAAAATCTGTAAATGCATCATCGCAGTCTGTGAAACAGTATAGATACTTCAAAGGATGGTGAGAGCTGGCAGTATTTGTTTCTATCACAATGATAAAAGCCTCATTTTAAAAGAAAAATATCGATTTTTCAAGAATTCTGCCGTTTGGCATAAATTAAAATCTAATATTAAGTGGTATATAAAAACATTTGAAATATTTCATGTTGCAAAATGTCATGTGGTGTGTCTCCCCCAAAACCTTAATAATCTTTCTGAATTAATCATTTATCATATTCCCCCATTTTGTGCTCATCTTGGTATGTAATGACCTCTTTTTAAACGTGAAATCCAAAAACAACACATGGATGGTTATTGTTAGCCAACTCGTATCACTCTCTAGTTTGCCACCATATTTAATAGTTCATTATTGTCTTCAGAAAATAAAAAGTAAAATCAGCAAATATTACACATATACAAGAGGGCTAATAATATATATATATATATGTGCTATATATGTGCTATATATATATGTGTGTGTGTGTGTGTGTGTGTGTGTGTGTGTG
>CAIGQW010005871.1:1117411-1150196 GCA_903798125.1 Danio choprae
GTGTGTGTGTGTGTGTGTGTGTGTGTGTGTTTATTCATCAAATATATACAAGTTTGAGTTAATTCCCTCATGAACAGGTAATAATAAATAAATAACGACAATAATAAATAATATTCATAACATATAAACAGTTATGATGTATGTGTCTTCTATGTAATATTTTACCATTAAAATAAAACAGTCATAATTTAAACAGTTTGTTAATAATAATGTTTCAGCGTTTTGTAAGTATTCCAGAACTACAGTATTATGGCCCTTATTATACCTCCTACAAAATATTTGGCCAAATTGTGCATTTTTGATAATACATCATATTATAAATATTGAATCTCCAATAAAAATGTTAAAAATAAATGTTTGAATTGGCATGAAACTGACCATCTCTATGCCTCCTACATAATAGTTTGTCATAAAAAAGTAAATAACTCTTCTCAAAATAAATATAAAATCTTCTTTATACTCTCTGTACTTTCCACAAATTTTCCAGACATTAATTTGTACATATGTAAGCAATTTCTTTATAACATTGTAGGCATATATTAAGTATAATTAAATACTATTTTCCATTATACTGAATATTTGTTTTATAGTAAAATAAAATAATTACTTATCACTCGTATTTATTAGTGGCGGCACAGTGGTTCAGTAGTTAGCATGCTCCTCATAGCATTCATTCATTCATTCATTCATTTTCAACCGCTTTTCCGGGGCCGGGTTTCGGGGGCAGCAGTCTTAGAGATCCCCAGACTTCCCTCTCCCCAGACACTTCCTCCAGCTTTTCCGGGGGGATCACGAGGCGTTCCCAGGCCAGCCGAGAGACATAGTCCCTCCAGTGTGTCCTGGGTCTTCCCCGAGGCCTCCTCCCGGTGGGACATGCCTGGAACACCTCCCTAGGTAGGCGTCCAGGAGGCATCTGAAACAGATGCCCGAGCCACCTCAGCTGACTTCTCTCGATGTGGAGGAGCAGCGGCTCTACTCCGAGCTCCTCCCGGGTGACAGAGCTCCTCACCCTATCTATAAGGGTGCCCTCCCACCCTGCAAAGGAAACTCATTTCGGCCGCCTGTATCCGAGATCTTGTCCTTTCGGTCATGACCCAAAGCTCATGATGAAAGCTCAGGTGAGAGTAGGAACGTAGATTGACCGGTAAATTGAGAGCTTTGCCTTTCGGCTCAGCTCCTTTATTACCACAACAGACCGGTACATCGACCGCATTACTGCTGCTGCTGCACCAATCCTCATAGCATATATTAAAAAAATAAATAAAATGAATTGTTTTACCAATTGCAGGTCATCCAAGCTAGCATATCAAAATTGTAAATCTTTGTAAACCAAGTTCAACTTTCCTAGGAATCTTTACTGAAAAGTACTGGAAACAATTTAGCAAATCTACATCTACTGTAACTTCCTGTTTTTTTTGCTTTGTTTATTTTCTTCGGGACCTGATTGGTAATTCCAGTGAGTGTATCAGTGTTTGTGAAGTCAGTGATTTAGTTGTATTTCTGCTGTGTTTGAAAGGTTACCTGATGTTTACACACAGTTCAGAAAGGCAGTGGAGGCTCAGGGCCGCGTCCGACCGGTGTTTTCCACTCCAGAACAGGTGAAATCCCCCCCTTCTGGACTGGAGGAGGGTCCCATTCCTACATTTGACAGCCTGGGAGAGACAGGTGATGATCATTTACAACACCGTACCCAAACGTGTAGTAAAATCATATTTAAACCTCAATATAGATATACAAACATGACACGGTCAGTAGCACAATAATGAAAAGCTGAATCAGTCACTCATATTTCCTGTTTCTGAATGTAGCACTATTATTAGGCATGAACTGTGTTCTGATTTCCTCTAAGATGACTGTATAACATGGATATGGAATTTTAAAAGGTCTATTCCAGACATTGAAAGTCAAGGAATTTTTAGTAATCAAAATTTAGCGATTTTTATTTGATTTTGCATTATATTCAGCAATCACACAATTGCTCAATTCTGGAGGAACCGTTCAACAGTGGCCTGGTTTTCTATTGATTCTAAGTCATGGAAATTCCTATATTTGGCATTTAACTTGGAGTGGGAACTCCGGTATAATCCTCAGAAATATATTTATTGAGGATAAACTCAATTCATGTTATGAAATATTTAAAGCTTTAATTTAAGGCAAATTTGTAGTGTGCCTTCAGCTCAGTAAATAACCATACTACCTTAAAGTTAAATCATAATTAGATTTCAATAGATAATAGATTTTAAATTCTGATCATTTTATCCATAAATTGGAACATTTATGCACAATGCTTTGTTTGCAAATACTGAATAACAAAAATGCGTTCCATAAATTTGATCTTAATACAAAACCTGATAGTTGCCTAAAATAATTGTATGTAGAAAGTTAAAATTATTTTTAAATATTTACAATTCTCAAAAGTCTGTTACACAGGTATATTTTTGGCAATCTATGAGGAAAAAAAAAAATAATAATTTTATGGCAAAAACTATTAGAATTTATTTCTTGGCTATAATTTGTCATTTCCTGCTGTAAATATATCAAAACTCAATCTTTTAGCAATGTGCATTGCTAAGCACATTATTTGGGCAACTTTAAGGTAATTTTCTTAGTATTTGGATTTTTTTAACCCTCTAGATTCCAGATTTTGAAATAGTCATATCTCAGCTAATTATTGTTCAATTTATTCTTATTAAGCTTATAATTTATTCCAAAAAAAGACTGGTTTTACGTCCACATATTACATAGATTTTCCTATTAGTTAATATATTTTAGTAAATATTTTGTTCCTTGAGAAAAATTGTGCTCTGTACCTGCTGCCCCAATTAACTGATATCAAATTGAATTCAAATTAGAAATGATTTGAATCTAACTGAACTGTCTAATACCCAGAGCAAATACTCATAATACACTGTGTTTTCTATCTGTGGTTTCAGAGCCATTGGACGACTGTCGTTCTGCCTTCCCGTGCCGCGGTGGAGAAACTGAGGCTCTTGCTAGACTGAAATATTATTTCTGGGATACAGTGAGGCTTATAATTTCTCGTTTCTAATACCGACTAAAACAAAGAGAGAGGATTGTTTTTTTGTTTTCTTTAATGTTCTTCTTTTATTACAGAATGCTGTTGCAACTTATAAGGAGACCCGGAATGGCATGATCGGAGTAGACTTTTCCACAAAGTTTTCTCCTTGGTGAGCTTTTCATAGTGCATAAGCAAAGCATAGACTAAAGGCTGTTTTTAGCCACACCAAAGATGATACGTACACTTATAAAGTTTAATAATCATCCTAATTCTATGCGAATTTCAATAATGTGAATTTCACACTATAACTACACCAATAACACAGAGCAACTGGAATCACTTTCAGAATTATTTCCAGTTGATGGACAGTGAAAACATTGACAGCCAATCAGAATGCATCCTGCTGTTTAATTAAAATGACTAAATATTCTGGTATCATTTACTCGCCCCTTCGCTTGTTACAAACTTGAACACACAAGTTTGTTGGAAAAATGTTGGAAACCAATAGCCATTGACTTCCATACTATTTGTTTTTCCTACTATGGGTGTCAATGGTTACCGTTTTTTAGCATTTTTCAAAATATCTTCTGTAGTGTTCAACAGAAAAAAGAAACTCATAATGGTTTGGAACCCGTGAGGGAGAGTAAATTGAGTAATATTTCTTTTTTGGGTGTACTGTCCCTTTAAGACCTTGAGCATTTAAAGTGACAGAGACGTATTCATAATAAACAAAACATTATTGTCCATTGATGTGGATGCTACTAATACAGTTATTGTTATAGTTATCCCTATAGTTATAGTTCTCGGTGTGAACAGGTGTTATTGCTCAGTATTCATGAGTTTTTCATCACTTTCCTTCAGGCTCGCGTTGGGCTGCATCTCACCCAGATACATTTATGAGCAGATTAAAAAGTACGAAGCCGAACGAACCGCCAACCAAAGCACATACTGGTGAGTAACCGGATTAGGAAGGTTTCAAATTAGATCAGCTCATGGCTGGGATTTATTGTATTTGTCTTCGCCAGGGTGATATTTGAACTTCTGTGGAGAGATTACTTCAAGTTTGTGGCTTTGAAATACGGAAACCGAATCTTTTATATGAATGGTGAGTCTGTTCGTGTTTGTCGATCTATTATGGTTTTAGATTGACTTGGCTTTAAATATTTCATTTGAATTTACACTGCCAAAATGTTTGCGTCAGTAAGATTTGTACAAGTTTTCAAAAAGCTGTTTATGGTCACTTCATTTATTTGATCAAAAATACAGTAAAAACTGTAATATTCTAAAATATTGTTGCTGCAGACAAAGCAGAATTGTCAGCACCATTACGTCTTCAGTGTCACATGATCCTTTAGAAATCATTCTTATATGTTGATTTGGAGGTAATGAAACTCTTGTGTTATTATTAGTGATTATTAAATGTTTTTGCTTTGTGGAAACTCTTTTTTTTCAGGACTTTTTGTAACGTTAGAAATGTTTTAAGCACATTATTGATGAATGAAATTATACTCAATAATTACACATGCTTTTCACTGACATTAAACTAATTTAAGCAAGCAAATAAATAAATCAATGAATGAATAAATAAATTATTAGATGAATTATAAAACGAAAAACAAAGCCTCAAATCACAGTGCAAGCAATAACATAAAGCAAACTCCAATCTTCCAACGTGTATTGAGCACATTTAAATATGAATTTGCTTAACTGATTAAAATGATCAATTCTTTCCTCATGAAGGTCTGCAAGACAAACATGTGCCATGGAAGACTGATATGAAGATGTTTGATGCATGGAAAGGTAACTTCCTTTCATAATGTGAACTATAAAACATTTCAGTCTATTTTTTGTGAATTAAATGGATAGTTCAATCCAAACTTTCACCATTTTTTCACTTCATTAAAATTTTCCATCCAAGATGAAGCAAAAAATAATAGTAGTGGTTCTTGGTGATTCTTAAAATGCAAGTCTGTGGGGGCTATTTGCACTTTTAGAGACAGATAGAGACAGATACAGGCAAATATACCAGTGGTTCCTGATGATATGTATGTATGTAAGTCTAAAAACGTTCTTTAGTACAAGAAACTAAACATTATTTACAACATTATTCCCTTCAATAGCTTATGTATCATCAGGAGCCACCAATATTCATTTTGTTTGGCCTGCATATACTGTACATATTTTTGACTTTGAAAGTGCCACTAGCCCTTGATTTTAATGAATAAAAAACACTGTGTCAGGGACTAAATGAACTGCAAATTTTCACTAGTCATTCATTGAATGAAAATTCGGCCATGGTTTTCTCACCCTTGACTTTTTCCAAACAAGTTTGAGTTTTATTGTTCTGTTTTAACACAAAAGAAGAAACCTTTCCAGCATTCTTCCAAATATCTTCTTTTGTGTTCAACAGAACTATAAAACTCAAACTGGTTTGGAACAAGTGATGGAAAATGATGGAATTTTCATTTTTGGGTGAACTATCCCTTTAAGAGTGCAGTAATTTCACACATGTTTTGCAGAGGGAAGAACTGGCGTGCCATTTGTAGATGCGAATATGAGAGAGCTCGCGCTGACTGGATTTATGTCTAACAGAGGACGTCAAAATGTGGCCAGCTTTCTGACCAAAGACCTGGGCTTGGACTGGAGGCTTGGCGCCGAGTGGTTTGAATACCTGCTGGTCAGTTATGTTTGATAAAGTGTGCTGATGCTTTCTGCTCTTTGCTGCCATATGGTGAGATATTATATTTCATTGTCATCAGGTGGATCATGACGTCTGCAGCAACTATGGAAACTGGCTTTATAGCGCAGGAATAGGAAACGACCCAAGAGAAAACAGGAAGTTTAATATGATCAAACAAGGACTGGATTATGACAATAATGTGAGTTGTAGTTTTTTAAGAGTTCTCTTATGGTAATAGCATGACAAAGGGAAAACGCATACCTTCTGATTCTTACTAGCATATTTTGCTGGTGAATCGAAACAAAAAGGACTGATTAATTATCTAGTCGTCACTCATTGTACTTTTTTTGCCAAGGAGAAAATACAGTTTAGTGAACACACTGAACGTATCACTGCTTACTGCTGCAGACATTAAACAGAATTAATTATTATGATTATTTTCAATTATAAAATTATATAAATCTATTGTTTTAATGTATGTACATTCAAATTAAGAAATTAACAGCTTAGTAACAACTGAATTTCGAAGTTGATTTATGTTTTTATTGCAATAAGTTATCATTTACAAAGTTATACTGCATTAGTTAATACAATTTAAAGTAGTGCTTTCAATTTATTTCGAAATTTTATTAAATAAATTAGGAAATTACCCATGGCGACTTTAATGTAACATAGTTTGGTATATTTACCTTTCTGCCCACGGCTCTCAATGATATTTGGTTTTTGGCCCTTCATACGAAAAAGTTTGGGCACCCCTGATCTAAATTGTATTTAATAAATAAATCGTTTATTATTAACAATTATAAGTCTTTAGAAAAATTAAATTAAACAATTTATTTCAATTCTAAAATTTAAAATACATAATTTAAACATCAAAATTAAGATAAAAAATATATCTAATAAATATATATTAATTAAATATATCAAACCATTGTTTTGGTTAGTTACATTAAAAATTACAGCCTACTGTACAAATGATAAATAAATAAATAAAAAAAACTATAAAAACATAAAATAATAAATTAGAATTGCAGTTTTAAAGTTTTCATTAATAATCTATCTATTATCATTCATTAAATGAGAGTTTAAATGAATAAAATAGTTGAAATAAATGAACAGCTTTCTTTTGCACGTTTGAATGCTCTTTATCATTACTTCAGTGAGCTGCTTCTACTGTGAATGCAAATGAAAATATAGAAAGGGGAAGTTACACGTGCACATGAAGTGTCAGAGAGATTAATGCACCATGATAAAGCCTTTTCCTGCACAGAACTGACACTTAGTGATGTTGTTTTGAAGGGCGACTATGTCCGTCAGTGGGTTCCAGAGCTCCGCGGTATTAAAGGTGGAGACGTTCACACACCTTGGACTCTCAGCAACTCAGCGCTGTCAAACGCACAGATCTCACTCAACCAAACCTACCCCTGTCCCATCATCACCGCACCCGAGTGGAGTCGACATGTCAATAACAAATCAGTAAGATAACTAACTAGTCGTGTTGTCACAATACTGGAACCTTAAAATATATCAATACTTGATATCACTTTTAATACCAGTGGGAAAAATTACATTAATTAAATTTACAATATTTATGAATGTCTCTTAGATTCTTCATCTGCCAGAGATAAAACCTCAAACTTGAATCAATTCTATCTATCTGTCTGTCTGTCTGTCTGTCTGTCTGTCTCTAGGTTCTCTATCTGTCCGTCCATCCCTCCGTCTGTCCATCCATCCATCCATCCATCTGTCTATCTATCGCCTTGTCCATAGCCATAACTTTTATATACTCAAACTTTTATATTTGGTAATATTTTAAAAATTGCTATATTTTAAATTGTGAAACATTTTACTGCTCCAGCTAAAAATAATAAATACATAAGAAAATAAAGATAAAAGATCCATGTAACATTTTAATAAATTACTCCATGAAGCCTTCTAATACATTTTTACAAGTCTTAATTACAATTTTAATATTACAGCAGAAACTGTCTAACAGCAGTTTTGTGTTTTTGTTGAGTCTTTAATGCATGGCAGGTATCAATACTGCAGAAAAGTGATCATTTTTGAAGTTTGATATTTCAGTATCGAAACATTTCAAAATATCTATACTTTTGACAACACTACTAACAAGTGAACCTCATTGATTATTATGGACAAACATGATATTTTAAAAATGAAACATCTCTCTCTCTCTCTCTCTCTCTCTCTCTCTCTCTCTCTCTCTCTCTCTCTCTCTCTCTCTCTCTCTCTCTCTCTCAGTCTGGTCCGTCGTCAGCTAAAGGAAGAAAGGGTTCATCTTACACACCAAGACAACACAAAGACAGAGGCATTGACTTCTACTTCTCCAAGAACAAGCCTTTTTAAAGAGGAGATGAGGTGAAATCGCAGTTTTACACAAGTAACACTGCAGCATCTGTTCAGGCCACAGTTTACCCTGCAGAATGAGGAAGAGGAAATGGAAAAAAAGTGTGTGGTTTTGTTTTTTTTGTTGCTCTTTCTGAATCTGTTTTCATACACGGATACATAAATGGCTACTTGTTTTTTTGTTGTTTGTTTTTACAAAAACTGTTACTCTAATTTTCATGTATTTATTTGTATTGTATTAAGTACAATATTACAGGTTTTGTTGTTTGCATCCCTTAAGATGTTCTTGTTTAGTTAAATCTGGGGTTGTTTTTCATTTTGCTCAACTTTAAAATAAAACCGCTGGGATTTTGTTGGAGTTTTGTTTTTCTCACATGATGTAATTTGTAGATCATGCTGTGAAAATAGTTTGATTAATGTGCACATTCAGAATATTTCCTTCATTTAATTAGAAATAGGAAGTGAGAAGTGGCAAGTGTTTCAGTTTAGTTTTAAAAAGTGAGGGCAAAGGCTGTAAAAGACAGATGTGTGCTCAGATCTCTGACTTTAATTACAAGCAAAGTACCACATTTACATTGATTGATTTAGCAGATACCTTTATCCAAAGTGTATCGCAAACTGTTTTAACATTCAATCTGTTAACTGTGTGACTTTCTGCTTTCATGCAACTAGTGCCTATTTTTAGAATCGAGTATACTACTTGTTCAACTAATGCTTTTAGTTACTAGTACCCTTTTAAAAAGATACTATTAGATGCTAGTATTTATTTATTTATTAGATACTAGTTCTTATTTATTAGATACCGGTACTTATTGAATTGACACTTGCACTTCATTACTTTTGACTTTTTTAAGCTTGTGCATCAGAAAAAAGGTTTGTAAATTTAATCAGATGGGAAAATGGTTTATGGTCAGAATCATAGACTGTATTAAAAGTATGTCAAACAGATGTAGGCTAACATTAAATAAAAATAATAATATTTTCCTCATGAAATGCTTAAACACTTTACCACATTTATTTTGTTTAATAAAATTGACAATGTTTATTAGATACTGGTACTTATTGAATAGACAATTGCACTTCATTACTTCAGTTTTTCATTAGTGAATAGTAACTAATGAATTGTTTGATAAAATTGACAATGTTTAATAAGAGAATGCTTCAAATATATTAGATCAACTATTTCATTACATTAAAAGAGAAAAACACTTCTGCAAAAGAGTCCATTTTAAGCCTTTCCCCTCCAAGGTGGACCTTCTAGCGTAAAAATGGCGGAAATAGACCTTATATGGTTTGGGGCTTTGTAAGCAGACCTGAGATCTGTTCAACCAATCTCCCCGTGACGCAAAAAATTCTGACAGCCGATCCTGAAACAGTCGATCCTCCCTTCTTTCTCCTCCTTTTTTTACGTATTTCGTCATTTCTCTAGAGACTAAAGTTTTGGCTAGCATTTCCTCAATCTTCACTTTGCTTGTTGTGCAGTGTAACGTTATTGTCCTGCGTAGTGCAGTACAGTTCGTAAATTTGGTTTCCTAAAGTTAAGTATATCCTTATCTTCAGAAAATGACAGTTTAAATTATTCGAACTATTTTAGTTTTTCACTTCACGTTTCTTCTCGAGGTAACGCGGATATTTACAACATCGTCAGTGGATAACAGAGAGGTTTTGCTAATAATTATGGCATCAAAGTTAAGTATAGACCATGAGGCGATTCCAGTGACAGCTTTAAACTGCAGTTTCCGAAAGAAACTGGGTCTGTTCCTGAATCCAACAAACACAGTGGCGGCAGACTGGAGGACAGTGGCAGAAATGATGGACTTCACCTACCTGGAGATCAAAAACTTCGAGAAAAGAGACTGTCCCTTTGAAAAGGTCCTGGCGGACTGGGAAACTCGTCCAGACGCCACAGTAGCCAATTTACTGTCGATGTTAGAAAAAGCTGAAAGGAAAGATGTCATATCAGAGCTCAAAGAAATTCTAGGTATGTTATCAATATTATATATTTAATTTTATTTATTGCTGTTCTTTGTTTGCTTCAATGTAAAATAATTTAATAGTTGCATAGCCACATATATTATTTTTGTCGTTGTTATTAAAGGGATAGTTCACCCAAAAATGTAAATTGTCTCACTATTTACTCAACCTCAGGTGGTTCCATATCTTATGAGGTTTTTGTTCATCTGTTAAACACAAAAGAAGATATTTGGGAGAATGTTTAAAAAACAGTAGCCATTGACATCCATAGAAGGAAAAACCAATTACTATGCAAGTCAGTGGTTACAGGTTTCCAACATTTTTTAAAGTATCTTTTGTGTTCAGCAGAAAAAAAGGACTAACTTTTTTGGGTGAACTAAACCTTTAATATGCTTGTCATTTTATGTTTTCATGTCAATAAAAAAAATCTATTGTACATAAAACGTTTTTAACATTCAGTATATTTTTGTATTTTTTATATTTTAATGTACATTAAAAAACCTAATTACCAAAGTATAGGACAGAATAACACATGTATTAAGCAATATTAACTGAAAAATTGAATAAAAAGAGCACCTTGCCATATTTGTTTTTATGGAAGCACATCTTGATCAAAGATTGACTAATCATGACCACAGGAGAAGCGAACATTTCAAACATTTGAAATGGCATTTGAACAAAAATGAAGGTCTCCACAGAAGTGTTATCACACTGTATGTTGTTGGTGTTTGTGCACAGATGACGACTGCAGGAAGTATATGGAAAGACAACTGAGGAAGCCGCTTCAGGTCCCAGTGGTGGACAGCTGTGGACCTCGAACACAGGAGAGAGAAGGAATCACACTCTATGATGATCCACAAGGTCATTGTTTAACCCCTTCCGCTGTGGAGTTAGATGTTTAGCAGTATCAAACTAATCGTTGTCTTCTCTGTCAACAGGACTGACACCTGAGACCTTTGATGCTTTCATCTGCTATTGTCAGAGTGACATTCAGTTTGTCCACGAGATGATTAAACAGTTGGAACAGACCGAATACAACCTGAAGCTTTGTGTGTTCGACAGAGACGTCCTTCCTGGCACGTGTGTGTGGACCATCGCCAGCGAGCTCATCGAAAAAAGGCATGTTGCTTTGTGCTTATCTAGTTTCCAGTCCTCATTTAAATGTAAAAAAGATTTATTGAAATTTATAAAATAATATTAAAACTGCTATTTAAAAATATGTTAATATAATTTCTATAATACAATTTTAAAATAAAAAAACTATATAAATGTATAAATGGTTTTTTTTATATATTTAATTTAATATTGATAACAGTCATTTATTGTTTATAGATTTTGTCCATAATAACATTAATGTAAAATTTTTCCACAATTTTTATATCACTGCCAAATATTTATTTTATCAGTTTTATCAGTAATATTTGATATGTATTAATGCTGTCTCTTAGGTGTAAGAGGATGGTGGTGGTCATCTCTGATGATTATCTGGACAGTGATGCCTGTGACTTTCAGACTAAGTTTGCGCTCAGTCTTTGCCCAGGTACATCTTCCTTAATATTTAATTTAATTACTGAGTGTTTTTATGGCTTCAGCACTGTTTAAAGGGTTTTTTCTTTGTCTTTTTTTGAGGAACTTAACATTTTTTAAAAACTACAATTTTGTAACACACATCAATAAGTTCATCCCAAATCACATACTTGTGCAGTTTTTTTTATTCAGTTTTTACATATAAATAGTACAAGTATTCTGTTCACACTAAAACTACTATAATAAAAAGCATGCACTTGTAAAACCCAGATTATTAACTTATTTAAAAAAAAAACTAAACATTTTTTAATGAAACTGCAGGACTTTCATTCACATGATGTGGAATGATTGAAATAAGCTGATGAAGTTCATACAGTAGACATGTTCGTCATTTAGGATTAAAAATGTTTTTAATAATAATAGTGTATTTTGTTTATTGACATTTCAAGAAACTGAAAGACTCTGTACTGTATATAACAAAACATAAAACACAAGCATTGAACGGATTATTTACAAGCATTATTAAAGCATTAAACACAAGTTCTTAAACACAAACATTCTGGAACGTAAGTGTTGGCTTTTGCATTGGCCTTTGTTATGTGGTACATATACTTGTATGCATGTATTGTACATACATGTACATCCATGTCTATGTACAAAATCCTACTCATACATAGGTCTTGTTGAGACTTTTACCTGTTAAGCCAGCCGTTATACTATAAAATGCAATAAAGTATACATTATATTTCAGTATTTGACCATTTCTTTTTGCAATGTCATGGCTATATATTTACCCTAAAAAAAGGGAAATAGGAAGTCTTTTAATATCATTAGGCAGTCTAAATTGAACTTAAACCGAATGTTTGGTTGCCTGTTGCAGGAAGTGTACTGCTCTGGCTTCATTTGAAACTAAAACAAAGAAACAAAAAACAATATTAATGTTAATATTATTAAACAATATTGTGTCTAAATGCAATCCATTCAGAATGTGTTAAACAGTTGTATAAATTCAAGATTTTCACCCATCTTGCTTATACCCAGGAAAATAGCACTGTTGCTCATGTGATATTGCAGAACATATTTGTCCTAAAGTCCAATAGACTTCATCGTGAGTGCTTTCAAGACATGTCTTTGTTTATATTTTGCAAAGCGAGTGATTCAATGTTACATTCAATGTCAGCTTGCACATTGTTAAAAAATGATTGTCTTGAGTCGAGAAATGATGTTTAAGCCTGTCATTATTATTACTTGCAACTGCATTTGCACTATTGAACTCTACAGCGTATGAACTATGCAATTAAAAGCAGCACATACTTTTTTTAATCTGTAACCATGGCCCTTTATAACTCAAACTACCAAGACATTTTTTTTATTTGGCAGTGAACTAACTTTGTTGAAATAAAAGTCATTTAACTGTAGTACCCTGACTTTTCTTAAAGGAATAGTTCATCAGAAAAAGAAAATTCTGTCATCATTTACTCATCCTCCACATGATCCAAACCTGTTTGTGTTTCCTTCTTCTGTTGAACTCAAAGGAAGATATCCTGGAAGGAAGAATTGTAAAAGGAGCATCCACTGACTTGCGCAGTATTTTCTTTATTGTTTATACTACAGATACCAATACTGCTGTTTTCAAACACTCATCAGAATATCTTCTTTTGTGCTCTTCTAAAGAAAGAAACTTTAGACCTATACGAGTGTGAGGAAATGCTAATGTTTGGGTCACAGTTATCCCAGTTTTGGGTCACAGTTATCCCTTTAACTGTGTGTATTATTTATTCTAGCATTATTGTATTAAACATTACAAAACACAGAAGACTTCTGTGTTTTGGCAGATCTTACATAATGAAATATTACAAAAAAGATTGTCAAATATGATGACAGACATTCAAAGCTACATTATAAAATGGATAGTTCCGGTCTTCGATTCTGATTGGTTGAACCATATTTAAAGCTGCTATAATTTACTCTATAAACACACAACTCTTACTATTGCTCGGCAATCATTCCACTATCAGTACTGAGAAGAAAAAAAAATAAAACGGTTTAATTTGTTTAGTTTTATTTAGTGAAAGTTTGATACATATATGGAATAACCATTTTATAAAATCAATAAGCCCCATTAATTACAGTAGTGATTTAAAGTGAATTTAAAACAGCTAGCTACTGTATAGCAACAAAGTGTCTAAACCCCCTTATCTCTTATATTTGCTTTATTCTAAAACCTAGAAGCTTTATAAATATGACAAAAATGACATTCGGTACAGTCTAGTTTGAATGCTCGGAAAATATCATGTTCTTACTAGATCTAATTAAGGCTGCACGATATTGGAAAAAAACTGATATTGCGATATTTTATTTTTCTGCAATAAATATTGCAATATAAATACAGTTTCACAAGATAGTTTGAATAGCTCTATTTGATGCTTTTCTGGGGAGTCTTGCAGTATTCAGGTACAGACATTGAATAATCACAATGCAAGAAAGTCTTTTCTTACTTTGTTTTGTCTCGTTTCTAGTCCAAATATCAAAAAATTCATAAAGCAAGTAAAAATGTTGTTTGGTTTTCACTATCAGAAGAAATAAGTGAAAAATGTCCTTAATTTTCTAAAGGAAGAGTTTTTCCTTTGAAACAAGCCAAATTATCTGCCAGTGGGATAAGTTCAATAATCTTGTTTTCACTTTGAAATGTAGATATTTGGACTAGAAACAAGACAAAATTCAAAGTAAGAAAACTATTTTTTGCATAAATCATATTAATTCCCTGTAAATACAGTGATTAAATACAATTCTGTAGCTCCTGGTCAACTACAATTCAGACTCAACATTGCATGTCTTTGCGATGTGACTATTGCGGATAGGCACATTACGATATCGATGCTGAAACGATATATATATATATATTGTGCAGCCCTAGATCTAATGTTAACGCAACAGTTTGCCTTTGTTTGTTCTTCAGGAGCTCGCACTAAACGACTAATCCCTGTAGTCTACAAATCCATGAAGAGGCCGTTTCCCAGCATTCTTCGCTTTCTGACCATCTGTGATTACAGCAAACCCTGCACACAGATCTGGTTCTGGACTCGACTGGCCAAAGCACTTTCACTGCCCTGATCTGCTGTGCTGAAGACTCACTATCACACAAACACACTTTTCACTATGAGGAGGAGGAAATTCTGCCATTTGACTTGCTTTTGGGAGAGTTTGTCAGTATTGAGTCCAGCAGTGAACATTTTCACACAGGTACTTTTTATAGTATTCACGACAGATACATCTGCACAAATCAAAACATCACTCAGCTTTCCATAGTAAATGGCTACTCGTTTAATTTCTGGTTTTGTTTTGTATTTGGCTCTTGATGGTGTGTGTTACTGTGGGTCAATAGGAAACTTTTTATCACTTTTTTTGCACTGGCCATTTTTTGTTTTATAAAATATTAATGTTGAATATATATTGTGTGAATTATGTCTCCTCTGATATTTGCAGTGTACATCTGACTATATTGATAAGCTAAATACAGATTCACAGATGCTTGCAGTCTTTATCACGGTTGTGTGGTAATGGTTGGTTAACCTACAGCATATTTTACTTAGTTTTCAACACCTCAGTCTTCCTTTGACTTCACATGTTCATCTCCAAAGAAACGTCAATGGCTTTTGATTTGTTAGCCCAATTTTTTTTGCTCAAATCATAATGACCTTTTCCTACATTTTTACTGTCATCATTTAATGGAATTGGTCTATATTTAAATAATTTTTAAAAATGAAAACAATTACTTTACTCCTCTGAGCTCACAGTTCAAATATACATTTGACAGCACTGTACATAAGTAAGCTTAAGCATATACTCATTTGGAACAGTAGGTTATTTATTAGGGACCGAGCACCTACGGTGCGTGGGCCCTATTGGAATTGTGTTGTTTATTCTTCTCCGGAATTAATCTCGATTTTGAGGGTCTAAACATGCTTGAAAACTCACGAAACGTTGCACACGTCCCAGAAGTGACGAAAATTTACGTCTGATATAGGTTTCGGAAGTGAGTGTGGCAAAATGACAGCGCCACCTATGCACATTTGACGGACTGGCCCCGATCATCAAACATGCCAAAACCTACAAAAAAGTCTCTTGGAGCGAAATGTCAAACCCAACAGGAAGACTACCTCTGCCGAAAAAGTGTCGTTTTTGCCATTTCAAATTGCGACGATCTAGAGTTTTCGTTGAAGGGCGTGTCCGTGGCCGCCTCTCAAACGTTGACTCTTCGCCACGAAACAGGAAGTTGTTATAATTCAGGCATACATTGTCTGATCTGATTCAAAATCCATGTTTGATAACAGTCCTGACCTGAACACATTTACATGCCAATAACCAGATACAGATATAGCGCCACCTGCTGGCAACAGGAAGTGACATGTTTTACAGAGTAACAAACTCCTCCTACAAATTTTATCACATCGAATCCATGTTCTATTAGTTTAGTCCAAAGGCCTTTCGCAGAGGGGCGTGTCCGTGGCAGACTGAGAAAGTGCAATGCTTTGCCATGGAGGAGGAAGCACTTATGACTCAACCAAACAATATCTGATCTGCCTGAAAATGCACAGGTTTGATGAGATTCCTCTCCTGAAGACATCTACATGCCAATATTGAGTCTCAGTCATAGCGCCACCTGCTGACAGAAGGAAGTTTGGCATAAATCTGTGATTTTTCTCAGGTATTTTAATATTCATTCATTCATTCATTTTCATTTCGGCTTAGTCCCTTTATTAATCTGGGGTCGCCACAGCGGAATGAACCGCCAACTTATCCAACATATGTTTTACGCAGCGTATGCCCTTCCAGCTGCAACCCATCTCTGGGAAACATCCATACACACCCATTCACACTCATACACTACGGACAATTTAGTCTACCCAATTCACCTATACCGCATGTCTTTGGACTTGTGGGGGAAACCGGAGCACCCGGAGGAAACCCACGCCAACACAGGGAGAACATGCAAACTCCACACAGAAACGCCAACTGACCCAGCCGAGGCTCGAACCAGCGACCTTCTTGCTGTGAGGCAAACGTGCTACCCACTGCGCCACTGTGAGGCCGTATTTTAATATATATTGACTTAAATTATTATTGCCCGCTGTTCTCTTTCATCCTAAGGCCACCGGGTGGTGGTGAGCCCGGGTACGAGGTCCCTTTCATCGCTGCTTGCAGCTTTAATGTGTGATTGTGCTTGTACAGTGTCCACATTTATTACACTTCCTGTTCGTGGAAAGGTTTTCTACTGAAGGAGTGACACATTATATTGAAGCTGGTTAGTAAAACAAATAGAGAACTAATATTTGTAGATTTCCCAGAGATGGGTTGCAGCTGGAAGGGCATCCGCTGCGTAAAACATATGCTGGATAAGTTGGCGGTTCATTCCGCTGTGGCGACCCCAGATTAATAAAGGGACTAAGCCGAAATGAAAATGAATGAATGAATGAATATTTGTAGATTCTCATTGATTCTTGAGATAAGAAACAGAATGCTTTTTTTTTTCATTTTAAAAACGAAGAAATTAATAAAAAACTATTAAAAAGTTAAATCTAAGGATAATCTGTATGAGCGTTTATTGCTTTTATTTTAAAATATCATCTTATGGGATTAGCTGCATGCTGTGTACATGTAGGTCGCAATTTCATACATTTAAAAATAGTGTCAGTATGAAAGAAATTCATTTACAAGCTGTAATACCTGAAGTAAATCTTCTATATTTTTATTTAAAACAATGTATCGAAGTTGCGTCTACACTTTAGATCAACTCTCACATATATGTTATAATTGTGGAAAAAAACAGAAATGTACAACCTTTGAGGAGTCCCTTCCCCATTCCCAGCTCATGATGGATACAGCAGCATGTGCTCTGGTAAGTTTAATATTTTTTCCTATTCAACAATCAGTGTTAACATGAATGTGATTACAGCTTTTATGTCAACACAATCTACTCACAATTCATGTAAACACTGTAGATGTGGGAAATATCTCAGCATTAAGGTATAAAAATTTGAACATTTTGTCACAAATGAACGCTAACCATTACACTTCACTTTTTCTTTTACAAGTCACCAAGAGTTAAACAGTTAATCCATAATAGTTAATCCAATAATCCATAATAATCAAATAGCTTTACAGCAGGTGTAATGATATCACGCAGTGCCTGTAAATAGTCCCCAGCTAGCTAACTATGTAACATCACTGTGTAACATTGTGCCTGCTATAGCCCTGGTATAAAACAAAGTTCCTTCTTTATTATCCTGGAATGGCAGTATAGTTCCTAGCCATAGTCTTTTTTTTTTTTTTTTTTTTTGAATGAGAGGCTAATGGTCTAATACGATTCAGTGTTTTATACTAAGCTAAGCTAAAATTGCTCCCGCCAGATTTTTTCACTTTATGTGACTTAAAAAAAAAAAAAAGTGTAGCGTTCCTTTAATCGGATGTCTTATCAGTCAGTTAAATGAACAATTATTTGTTGGATCTTAAAGGTACACTACACTTTTTTTGTGGAAATAGCAGAGAACACTATACTGCAGACCTCCTTTCAAAGCCACTTTAATGAATATGGCACGCAACACTCTATATATTGATTTTTTATTTTTTTTTATTTTATTAATTTATTTTTGCAAGCATCAGCCAGTTTGGCTTTAACCAGTTATTGAACTGATTATTATGAATATTAGCATATATTAGGAAAGCATGTAATTTCAAACAAATCATTTGCTTCAGCAGACTGGAATTTAGTGCGGGTGTTATTTTGTTAAATGCTTGTTAATGCAACAGGATGTGACAAGTAGTTTTTGTGTGTGTGATTGAAGTGCTACTTACTTATGGTGATAAAGTTTGCCCTGGTCTGTCTAGGTATCCAGTTTAAACCACAAATGTTTAGTGACTGTCCTCTTTTCATGTTTGCATCTCTATTTGACAAGTTTTTACATTTATTCATTTAGCAGATGCTTTTATCCAAAGTGACTTACAAAGGAGGATACAAGAAGCACTTCAAATCATCAGAGATGCAGTATACAAATGAGTCTAAGTTATTTTTGGTATTATTTTAATGAATTCATTTTCAGTTATTCATTCATTTTCATTTCGGCTTAGTCCCTTTATTAATCTGGGGTCGCCACAGCGGAATGAACTGCCAACTTATCCAGCATATGTTTTACGCAGCAGATGCCCTTCCAGCTGCAACCCATCACTGGGAAACATCCACACACCTCATTTACACACATACACAACGGACAATTTAGCTTACCCAATTCCCCTATATCGCATGTCTTTGGACTTGTGGGGGAAACCGGAGCACCCGGAGGAAACCCACGCCAACACAGGGAGAACACGCAAACTCCACACAGAAACGCCAACTGACCCAGCTGAGGCTCGAACCAGCGACCTTCTTGCTGTGAGGCGAACGTGCTACCCAATGCGCCACCGTGAGGCCCCCATTTTCAGTTATGTAAATTCAAAACAATACATCCAGCAGGCTACATTTCAAGTAAAATCCAGCTTACTTGTGTATTTTCCAATAGAGTTTATATCAAGAAAACATGACACAAAACACAGATAGAGGGTTTTTTAAAATCTTTTTTTGAGAACTTATTAGCAGGTGAGGGCTACAATATACAATATATTCTATGAATTAAAAAGTCTGGGCACTGTTGGCCCCCTCTGCTCCCATCCGCCACCCATACACCAATACAATCTCCCAATACAATACACCAATACAATCTCACCAATACACCAATACACCAGTCCTGAGGGGCTCATTTTACCTGAGTCAGTGTCGAGTAAAGTTACTAGTTTTTTAAAAGGAACTAAATGTGTTAGTTATTTTTTAAGAAAGTAATAAATGTTATTTGTGTGTATTTTTTGTAAGATAGACTTACAGTTTTAATATGTTAATTTATGTCACAAAATTTAAAAAAATTGCCTCAAAGCTAGAGCAGGAAAATGCACACAAGGCGAAAAACTGCAAGAGTACAGGTGCGCCTGGGTCCAGGATTGAACTGAGTAAACCGGGCACCACTTTGTGCTGTTTGTTACAACTTGTTTATTACACGGACGTTTGATTTGGTCGAGAAGTACCTGCCATAACCCATGTCACCCACTCGCCATATTCCGCAGCAGACACATAAAGCCCTACGCGGGGATCAGTTTGTTAATTTTGTACAAACTAAACACACCGCAATAAAGCATGGTTTCACCCGTGCTCTTAGTTTCAACCAGGGGCATCGCTAGACTACTTACTGGGGCATGTTCCCCAGTAAAAATGGCCAGTGCCCCAGTAAATGCTTGAATTGCAGTTTTTCTTTATATGTAAGTGTATTAATCAAGAGTGGTCATCCCAGAATAAAGACATTATTCTCTATGCTGGAACAGATGACGCAATTGAGTTATTTTCCAAAGAAATGTATTGAGATTAATTAAAGACTTGATATCTTTCTCTTGGCATATTGGCATGGAGCATCTAGAGAAACAGGGAAACACACCTCAGGCAAGTACATAATAAATGACGATGTAAAAATGACATCGTGTGTAAGCAAACGATTAATAAATCATTCCAATATATCTTATTTTTCCGGAGGAAAGTTACTGTGTATGCTTTATTCCAACTGTTTTGAGTGAGGACTATTTATGCATTGTTTATTAAGTGAGGATTATTTATGCATTGTAAATCCCTTATAAATGACATATAAAGACTGTTATATTCTTAACAGAAAAAGGAAATGACAAATGAACAACAGTGATGCATCACAAAAAATATATATATATTCATTTTAAGATACAAAAATGAAACGGTACAACTGCATGAAATGAAAAATAAATCTTTGCAATCTCATCTAATAATAAAAAGAATGTGCAGGTTACACATTGCTTAATAGTTAGTGTCAAATTACATGTTTTGTACAACAATTTTGATAAAACAACAGCATTCATTCATTTCCTTTTCGGCTTAGTCCCTTTATTAATCAGGGGTCCACAGCGGAATGAACCGCCACCTTATCCAGGATATATTTTACACAGTGGATGCCCTTCAGGCCGCAACCCAGCACTGGGAAACACCCATATACACTCTCATTCACACACACACACACATGCACTACGGCCAATTTATCTAATTTAATTCACCTATAGCGCATGTCTTTGGACTGTGGGGGAAACTGGAGCACCCGGAGGAAACCCACACGAACACAGGGAGAACATGCAAACTCCACACAGAAACGCCAACTGACCCAACAGCGACCTTCTTGCTGTGAGGCGACAGCGCTACCCACTGAGCCACCTTGTCGCCAAAACAACAGCAATAGCTTATAATTATAACAATATACCAATATGATAAAACCTTTCAGTGTTATTTTGTGTGTACTTTCAGTGTTAAATTAAATTTTATGTTTTAGATTACACGGACTAATTAACCATATGCCTGAGAAATAAGACGTATGTATGCATGAAAAAATGGAATATAAACATACAAAAGTTTGTAAAATTGAGAATCAAAGTTGCTATTATTTATATACTCAGAAGACAGCGTTACAGGGACCCAAATGCTTTACCGAATTATTATTATTGTTATATTCTAAGTGCTTCACGGAAATCGCCCACTGGCCCTTTAAGATGATTTAATATGGCGCCGGCGCGATGGCATTGCTGTGGTTACTATAGTCCGTGGCATTCTAAAAAAGAATGTTCGAAAAACGTCCGATGACAAAGAGAAACTGCATTAAGTGTCTGACCATCGCTGACATTAGCGGTATGTAAAGATTTTGCTAAAAGTATAATTTTAGGTTATTATATATGGTTATTTCGGCGTGCTTTTGCTGAAGGAGACTAAAGATATGAGTATTTCTCTCGGTCATACCGTTTCAGATTATTATATTAGTTTTTCCACGTATTTTTTCGGCTAGACTGTAGATTGTAACGTTACCAAATGTTGGCTGGAATTGGAGATTGCTATGTTGTCGACTTGTTCATTTTAATATGTTAAATATATATTTTTAATTCTAGTTTGTGTATTGTTATCTTCTTTAGTAGCCTATTTATAATCGTAGAATGCCATTATGTTGTCAGGTTGGTAGACCAATAGATACAATATTTTAGTTTGTTTGTGTGCTTCATTTGTATATTGCTATCTTGTTTAACATTTGCAGATTGTTATTTGCTATGTCGTCAGATAAATTGATCTGTTATAATGTGTTTGTATGCTGTCAGCTTTAACACATATTGCATATTACTGTACGTCTATTGACGGATAGATTGCTTGGCTGTTGTATTATTTATTTGTAATTTGTTGTCTGCTTGTTCAACATTTGTAGCTTTTTATTGTTATTTGTTATATTTACAGTTTTACTAATTACTAATTAATAGCAACACATTTATCTAACTTTATAGATTGTCATCTTGTAGAGTATTTATTTATAGCTGTGAAATATTATTTGTTAGTGTTAGAACAGAACCAGACTGGAGACAATGGTAGATGAAACTTCCAAAGAATGGTATTAAGATTAATTAATGACTTGATATCTTTCTATTGTATTTTTGCAGATTGGAATGGACCACATGGAGAAAAAGGATCACACACCTCAGCAATGACTGGTAAATGATGGTCAGGAATAATTTTAATTCTTCCAAGATGAAGCGGGTGGTGGTTGGTATAGAAAATTAGATAGGCCTTGTCTGTGTCAGGTTTTTCTTTTTCAGGTAATGGAGAAAGAGCAGGCAGAAGAGGGAGACTCACAAGATAATTGGTGGACATTTATCGAAACAGAGCTGGTTGGGCTCTGTTGGTGCTGTCTTTGTCTTTTGCAGATTGGAGTGGAGCCAAGAAGGAGACTCACATGGGAAACGTTGAGATATACTTGAAGACCTGGAGCTCAGCAAACAGGTATAACTGCTTGAACAGACTAAACAATGGAGTTAGTTGCCTAAGAAATGTATTGAGATTTATTAAAGACTTGATATCTTTCTCTTTGGCAGATGGCATGGAGCATGTGGAGAAACAGGGAAACACACCTCAGTCATGACAAGTACATTGTAATTTGAAATTATATACTTTAATCTTTACAGATTAAGTGATGGTAGATAGATAGATAGATAGATAGATAGATAGATAGATTATTGAACAAGCAGGTAGAGTTCTATTGATGTTGTCTTTGTTATTTACAGAGTGGAGTGGAGAAACTAGGGAATCACACATCTCAGGAATGATAAGAAACTGATGGTCAGGTATCACCTATCGACAGCAGATGTCCTTCCAAAAGGAAGGGGGTGGAGCTGGGCTTAGATAGTTAGATGTTTTGTCTGTGGCAGGTGTTTCTTTTCAGGTAATGGACACACAACATGCAAAAGAAGGAAACTCACAAGAGCATCAGTGTAGATTTATCTGAAGAACACTGGAGAACACTTTGTTTATTGCTGGAGTTTAGCCAGCATGTAGAGCTCTGTTAGTCTTGTTTTTGTATTTTACAGATTAGGCTGGGGCATGTGGAGAAATGGGAATCACACCTCAGCAATGCCTAAAAACTGATAGTCTGGTTAGGTATTTCCTGGATTAATGGATGGATGGATCTATGGATGGATGGATGGATGGATGGATGGATAAATAAATAGATGCCCTTCCAAGAGTAAGCGGGTGGAGTTGGTCTTAGATAGCAAGATGTCTTGGCTGTGGCAGGTGTTTCTTTTTCAGATAATGGACACACAACAGGCAGAAGAAGGAGACTCTTCAAAAGCATTATTGGAGATTTATCTAAAGAGCACTGGAAAACACTTTGTTTGTTGCTGGAGATCAGCCAGCAAGTAGAGCTTTGTTTGTCTTGTTTTTGTTTTTTGCAGATTAAGCTGGGGCATGTGGAGAAATGGGAATCACACCTCACCGCCTGAGATGGGAGAACACTCTGTGGCTGAATGACGCATATGGGATCGCCAACGGGGATCACTCATAGCTGGCACTGATCCCCAGCATGCAGGTAGACCAAGAGGGCATAGCAGACATCGTACTGGGCCAGGCACCAGGCCAAGCCAGGTGCTGGGGCCCTTGTAGGAACTCTCTAGGGTTCGCCAGATGGGGAACTCGCTAAGCAAAGCACAATAAGCACACAGAACAATAAGCACGCAGCAAGCATGGCGCAGCAAGCGTATTTGACACCGAGCTCAACAATTGGGAGGAAACGGGCTCCACCCGAAGCTTATAAAATCTCGTGAAGGTGTTAGGTGTCACCCAGCCCACAACTCTACAAATATCTCTAAGATAGGCACTTCCCTTCTGCCAACGACCATAACAGATAAAGAGCTGCTCAGAATAACGTGAGAGTAGGCCGGCCCATATTCCAGGCACGATTTGCTGACTGAAAATGCCTCCAGATCCCTGACCCTCTTGATCGATGCCAATGCAACCAGCAGAGCTGTCTTTATGGAAAGAATTTTTTTTCGAGTGGCTTAAACGGAACTTTCTGCAGACCCGCTTTGACTACAGAGACATCCCAAGATGGCATGAGAGGGGGGCGGGATGAATTTAATCGCCTTGTGCCTCTGAGGAACCAGATGATTAGGTTATGCTTCCCGAGCGTGCTGTCATCCACCCCATCATGGTGAGCGGAGATGGCTGGAACGTAGACCTTCAGTGTGGAGGGTGATAGCCTACACTCCAGCTTATCCTGAAGGAAGGATAACACAACATTAATCTGGCAAATCTGGGGATCTTCACCACTCAGTGAATAGACTCCACTTCAGGGCGTAGGCATGCCTCGTAGAGGGTGCTCTAGCCTGAGTGATGGTTTTAACCACAGACGCCGGTAGGTCACCTAAGTCTTCCGAGCTCCATCTATGGATCACACTGTTCTTGGCGCAGAGATCTGGGCGCAGGTGCCAGAGGGTGCCCCGTCCCTGAGAAAGGAGGTCCTTCCTCAAGGGAATAGACCAAGGAAGGGCCATCGCAAGGAGTGTGAGTTCGGAAATCCAGGTCCGGTTGAGCCAGAAAGGTGCAACTAACAAGACCTGCTCCTCGTCCTTCCAGACCTTGCACAGAGCGTGTGCGAATAGGGTCACTAGGGGAAGCGCATATTTGCGCGTGCCCAGGGGCTAGTTGTGGGCCAGTGCATCCGTGCTGAGGAGGGCCTCAGTCAGGGAATTAAACAACTGGCAATCGCCATTTTCAGGAGAAGCAGACGGTTGACCTGGGCTTCCCCGAAGTGCTCTCATATGAGCTGGATTAGTCTCCAGGGTAGACTAATGGTATGCCATGGTAAAGTCTCCACTCTCCTCGAGACGTCAGCTGCCGTAAGACCACATAGGCTGCATGGTTGAGCTCGTTCGGGATGTGAATGGCGAGCGGGCTGAAACATGCGGCGGGAGTGTATACCAACCATATGGTTGATATACGCCACCATTGCCGTGGTGTCCTTCCTGACCAGCACATGTTTTTGCTTCAGTACTGGTTAAGATTGACAGAGACCGAAAAGCACTGCCAACAGCTCCAGGCAATTGATATGCCAATGCAATTGGGGTCCGGACCATGAATCCGCAGCTGCATGCTCATTGCACCCAGCCCCCTGCTTGTGCTGGAAGCATCCGTCGAAACAACAACATGCCTGGACACTTGTTCTAAGGGCACCCTGGCCCATAGAAAGACCAGGTCCGTCCAAGAACTGAAGGTGCGGTGACACAGCAGGATGATGAGCCATGCCCATCTGGAAACTCAATCGTGAAGCCACCACTAAAGTGGTCTCCTATGAAGCAATCCGAGCAGGGTGATAACGGCTGCTGATGCCATATGCCCCAGGAGCCTCTGAAAATTTTTTCACTGGGATCACTGTGTGCCTGGTGAGTAGTCTCAGACAGCACAGCACCAGCCTGGTGCATTCTTCTGTGAGGCACGCTGTCATGGAGATAGGAGATCTTATTCATCCCGAGATAGGAAATGCTCTGCACAGGGGAGAGCTTGCTCTTCTCTCGGTTGACCTGAAGCCACAACTGGTCGAGGTGCTGGAGCACCATGCCCCTGTGCATAATCAATTATTTTATTAATTTATTTATTTCACAACAAGGGAAATGCTTTCTGTAAGTCAAAAAACACCGCCCCTACTCCACCTTTATACATTAATGCCTTTAACTTTTCAATAAAATAACATGTAGCAGTTTCTGTTGATTGATTTAACCTAAAACCAATTTGACTTGGATGTAATTGAAAATAATTATTATTTAAATGGTCAACAATTTGTCTAACCACCAGTTTTTAAAAAACCTTTGATATCATAGGTAGGACACTAATAGGCATATAATTGCAAGTTAAGCTGGGGTTGCCTCCTTTGAATATAGGAGCAACCACTGCTGGCTTCCATGAGGTAGGAAATCTGCCTTGGTCTATTGAGATATTAATGATATGTGCTAAGGGATTAACAATCGAGGAACAAATTTGTTTTAATAAAAGTGTGTCTATACCATAAAAATCCTTAGCCTTTGAAGACTTAAAAGACATTATTTGTCACAAAAAAAAGAGTGAACTCAAATGCAGAAACACAAAGTCCTTTTTTGAGGAGTGAGTCCCGAAAAGGCAAAAATCAAAGTACACACTAGGTTGGCTGAGCGCTGAGGAAATGCCATGGAAAAAATTCCAAAACAACGGGACACTCACTCACTGGCAGTCCTGGACACAAATACAGGGTGAGTAACAGAATAATATGCACACAGACTATCGATAAAATACTGACAAACAAGAAGGGAAATTATGGAAAAAGGGAATGAAAGACAGGTGGAAAAAATTAGCTCAAAGATCTGTGCTCCTGTGACTGCAAATAAAAGCAGGTGACTAGAGGTAATCTATAACATAGAACAGGAGAGAGCAAAAACGCAAGGTACGGTGACAGTACCCCCTCCCTCAAGAACGCCCCCTGACATTTCCTGAAGACTCACCATGGACCTTATGAAACTGATCACTGAGAGTGTGGTCCAGAATATCCCAAGCTGGAATCCAACACCTCTCCTCCGAACCATAACACTTCCAGTCTACCAGATACTGATATCCTCTACCTCTCCTCACATCCAGGAGCTGATGCACTGTGTATGTGAGTGCACTCTCCTCCAGAGCATAACCCTTCCAGTCTACCAGATACTAACATCCTCTACCTCTCCTCCTCACATCCAGGAGCCGGCGCACTGTGTATGTGAGTGCACCCTCAACCAGTCAGGAAGGTGGAGGTGCAGAGGTTAAGGGCTGCAGGGGGAGCGAAGAACGGATTTGATCTTAGACACACATAAAAAAAACGGCTGAATGTTTTTAAACTGAGGGCTTAATTTGAGTCAAACTGACACTGGACTGAACAGGAAGGGAATAGAGGGGGCTGGTAGCCTAAGCAGCACTGGAAGGGAGATAAGCTCGTAGACAAGATGGGAAGGGAGTTATATGCATATTCAACCATGATTAATCTGGAACTCCAAGATGACGGTTCCCCGGATGCAACGTAATGCAGGACCCTCTCCAGCCTCTGATTAGCTCGCTTGGCCTGGCCGTTGGTCTGTGGATGGTACCCGGAATGGTACCCTGTGGATGGTACCCGGAAGTTGCCCCCAGTGGTCGGCAGAATTCTGCCCAAAACCTGGACACAAATTGGGGACCCCTGTCTGAAACCACGTCAACCGGGAGGCCATGAATACAGAAGACCAAGACAGAAGACCTGAAGACCTAGTCCAAGACAATGGCTGCTGTCTCCCTCGCTAAAGGTAATTTGAGGAGGGTAATAAAGTGTGCTGCCTTCGAAAATCCGTCCATGGGATGGGGTAACCCAGTGACAAAGTCAATATCTATGTGTGACTAGGGTCACAAAAGGACAGGCAGTAGCCAGAGAAGCCCTGCTGGGGGTCGTTTAGAGCTCTTAGCTACCACACAGCCCGGACAAGCCAAAACAAACTGACGAGTGTCCCGCACCATCGAGGGCCACCAGAACCATTGCTTGATTAACCCAATGGTGAGATCTGCTCCTGGATGGAAGGCTAGCTCAGATTAGTGACCCCACTGTAACACTTTGGTCCGGACTGACTCAGGCATGTATATCAAGTTACTGGGGCATTTGGTGGGCGTATCGATGGTACGAAATGTCTTACGGACGAAGGACTCCACCCCCCACATTACCCCTGCAATCACACGTTCAGGTGACAGAACAGCAACTGGAAGGGTGGGTCTGGGTTCAACCTTATATGTGACAGGGCGTCTGCCTTTTTATTTTTGGGCCCCAGTCGATAAGAGATGTGAAAATCAAACTGGACAAAGAATATTGCCCAATGAGCCTGACAAGAGTTATTTGGCAGACCTAATATACTCTAAATTCGTATGGTCGGTCCAGACCACGAAAGGAACCCGACCCTTCTAGCCAGTGTTGCCGCTCACCCAACGCCAACCTGACAGCCAGTAATTCCCTGTTCCCGATGTCATAGTTTTGTTCCAAAGGGTTAATTGATGGGAAAAGAAGGTGCAAGGGTGTATTCTGTCATCCGATGATGACCTTTGGGACAAAATGGCCCCTACACCTACTTCTGACGCATCCACCTTCACCACAAACTGACGAGACTGGTCTGGATTGATTAAAATGGGGGCTGAAATAAAACATCTCCTTAATTTTGAAAAGGCTGTCTGAGCCTGAGAGGACCACTCAAATTGTTTGTGGATGAAAGTGACATTCATCAGAGGTAGAGCAACTTGGCTAAAATTGCAAATAAATCGCTGAACCACCTTGCGACTTTCTGGAGTGGGCTGATCCGCAACCGCTTTTACTTTGGCAGGATCCATTCGTACTTCCTCGGGCGACTACAAACCCCAGGAACGAAACCAACTGTGTATGGAAGTCACACTTCACCTTGGTGAATAGACGATTCTCCAGCAGCCGCTGAAGCACCCACCTGACGTGCTAGACATGTTTCTTTTCACTCTGGGAAAAAATCTGAATACCATCAAGATAAACAAATACAAAATGATTTTGAAGAAAGTGGTCCCATTGAGTCTTGGAATTCCAGCCGTTGTTCAATGTTTGCTGTCAGGGTGCGGAACTCAATGGAATAGTCTGCCACTGAGCGGCCTGCTTGTTGAAGCACTGTTAGTGCTCTCACCGCCTCAGTATCCAGCAGGGAACACCTTCTTGAGTTCATCAGAAAAAACTTTGAATGATTGACAGCATTCATTCTCGTTGCCGTCCCCCATTCTCCAGCCTGGCCAATCAGGAGAGTTATAGCGAAGGCTACCTTGGAAGTCTCTGCGGGAAAACATGATGGCTGAAGCAAGAATGTGAGGGAATACTGGGACAGAAAGGAGCCACAAGTCTGTTGTGGAGTGGTTATCCCCTGTTCCAGCATGGGAGCTGCTGGAGGATTCGAGAGAGCGAGCTGCAGCTGATTAAGGTGCACTGAGAGCGCAGCCAGTTGTCAGGACACCTCCGCAAACGCTTGGTGGGAGGCAGCAATTTCCTCCTGTTGTCGGCCCAGCAATGCGCCCTGTTGGGCAAGCGCTCGGCAGATATTGATGTTTGCTTAGTCTATGCCTGGTCAGTATGTTTCTGTCTTGAGAAAAAGAAAGAGTGAACTCAAATGCAGAAACACAAAGTCTTTATTGAGAAGTGAATCTCGAAAAAGCAAAAAATCAAAGTAAACATTTGGTTGGAGGAAATGTCATGGAAAAAAGTCCAAAACAATGGGACACTCGCTCACTGACAGTCCTGGACACAAATACAGGGTGAGTAATAGAATAATATGACACAGACGATTGATAACATACTGACAAACATGAAGGGATATAAAGTGCTATAAATAGGAAAAAGAATGATAGACAGGTGGAACGAATTAGCTCAAATGATCTGTGCCCTGCAAATAAAAGCAGGTGACTAGAGGTAATCTGTAACACAGAACAGGAGAACAGAGCAAAAACTTGAGGTACGGTGACATTATTGCTTTTTAGACTTTTACTTTATTTACTGTATTTAATACCAAAGCTGTAACACTAGCATTGTTTATTTGTAAATTAAGTTGTTGAGCTGTAAAACTTTGTGCTATTTTATCAATGACATATCAGCCAGGTTAAGCCAGAGGTGGTGTTCCTGGACCACTAGTGTGGCCATCGTCCTCCCCAGAGCACGAGCAGCCAACTTGGTGGTCATGAGAGGATAATTGGTAGCTGTGCGAAGATCATGTTTTAAGCCTGGAGATGAACCATCCTCGTGCAGCTCAGCCAGCTTCTGTGCCTGCTAGTGTTGATAGGTGGCCATAGCATGCAAGGCAAAGGCGGCCTAGCCCACAGCAGTGTAGTCTTTGGTCGTGAGAGACTCAGAAAACCTACATGCCTTGGACGAGAGTCTAGGCTGACCCCTCTAGGTGGTGGCACCTTGCGGGCAAAGATTGGCCGCAATAGTGCGCTGATGAGAGTGGGAGCGCATGAGGACCGGGCAGAAAAAGGTGACCTCCATGCCTGCGTGAACTCACTGTGCACCAGGAAGAAGGGGATGGGGGGCATGGAGGGTTTGACCCTCTTCTTGGCCCCCACATAATACCTGTCTAGTCGGAACTGGGGGACAAGCCATCTCCAGTCCATCACCAAAGGAGCTCGGGATAGCGCGGCCAACATGTTCGATTCCAGGTCCGAGACCCCACTCACAACCCCCAGAGGGTGGAATGGGGGTCCGGACTGTCATTAGAACATGTCAGCCCATCTTTTAATGCAGCAATGGACATCTGGTTCTCGGTGTCATCAAGTGAGAGTGTGGCCATCCCGGGGGATGCACCGCCACACTCAGTTGAAGCTTGGACGAAATGCACTGTGGAGGATTGAGGGGTCCACAGGCTCGAACGTGACGGATGAGCCCCTACTGTGACCCTCAGGCTGCCCAAGTGCGACTTGTGGGGAGCAGCAGGGGTGGTGCACCCTAATGCTAGAGCGTGCCGTGACTTCAGTTGCGCAACAGTCATGCCCTCGCAGTGAGGGTATGAACTGTCTGTGAGCCCCGCCTCAACATGCTGAACCCCAGACATGTGACACAATACTCATGCCCATCATCAGGGGAGAGGAAACCACCGCACCCAGAAACACAGATCGGAATGAAATCTTTAAAAAGATGCGTTGCTCGACCCTGTTGCTCTCTTGGGGCAGTCTGCTCTTATATTTTAAACTGTTCTTTTAGCCTCCAGTGAAAGTGAAGTAGACCCAGTTCAGCCGCTGCTGTTCACCCGTACTGGATGGAATACTGCTTTCGTTCTGGAAGACAGCTTAGCAGAAGGTTCTCTTTAGTCTCTCGTGAGGCTCTGAAGTGAAAAGTCTAACGGCTTGCTCAGCGTGCGCTGGCTATATACTCTCCTAATGATTAATTACCAGCACCTGCGGAGCTGAGCTCTGCCAACTCATAGGCATTAATTGGCCCATTTTCTTACTTTTCAGAATGATTAGTCATCTAGTGAACTCCCAAAGTGTCCATAGACACAAGTCATATTTCCCACTGAGGGGGAACAGCTTGTGCCTTGCTGTAGCTCAGCTAGGATGTAGAGCTCTGTTAGTCCTGTTTTTGTCTTTAACAGATGAATGCAGCATGTGGGAAAAAATAGGAATCACACACCTCAGCAATGACTGAAAACTGATGATCAGGAATATCCTTTAAAGGCAGATGGATGGATGGGGAGCCGAAGAAGGTGACTAGACTAGGGTGTCGCTAGACCCTATTTACTGGAGCACATGCCCCAGTAAAGATAGCCAGTGTCCCAGTAAATGTGTTTAGTTACAGTTGACTTTATATGTAAGTGTATTAAATAAGAGTGGTAATCCAAGAATAAAGATGTTATTTTCTATGTACAATTGAATCAACGCTTGTGAAAGCAAGTAGTTTAATTGAAAACAAAGTGACGCATACACTCAGAAAACCATTCCTGCGCACCTCAAGTGTTGCTCCTGCTTGTTCCTGCTTGTTTAGCATGCACGCCGAAAAAAATATGCGCCTTTATTGCTGTGTCGTCAAGTTGGCAAAACTAATGTTTAAGTAATATGATGATAATCATATTTTGGCTAAACATGGCTCCTGTAACATAATTTTTTGTATGAAGCACAAAGGAGAGATGATGAGTCAGGGAGGTTAGACTTAATAACATTAATTCTCCGCCATCAGAATCAAGTCTCAGACAAATGATAATTCTATACATTTTTTGTCTTCTCTAGAATTGCAATATGAAATTAAAATTCATGCAAAAGATTTCTTAGAAGATCTTATATTGTGTCTTTACATTGACATATTAATTTCTGTAGTTTTTTTGGAACAATAATTGTATAATAATAATACTTTTATTATAATAATATAATAATAATACTTTTATTTATTCATAATATTATAATTTTAATTTATAATATTCAGTATAGCTATATATTCATTCTTTCATTTTCAGCTTAGTCCCTTTATTAATCTGGGGTCGCCACAGTGGAATGAACCACCAACTTATCTAGCATATGTTTTACGCAGCGGATGCCCTTCCAGCCGCAACCTATCACTGGGAAACATCCATACCCACTCATTCACACACATACACTATGGACAATTTAGCTTACCCGATTCACCTATACCGCATGTCTTTGGACTTGTGGGGAAAACCAGAGCACCCGAAGGAAACCCACGCGAACACAGGGAGAACATGCAAACTCCACACAGAAATGCCAACTGACCCAGCCGAGACTCGAACCAGCGACCTTCTTGCTGTGAGGCGATTGTGCTACCCACTGCACCACCGCATTGCCCCATAGCTATATATATATATATATATATATACATATATATATATATATATATATATAAGGGTAAACAATTTTTTGGTTGGGGGGTGCGGTTGAGGGGGGCCGTGCCCCAGTAGAGCTTTGTGTCTAGCAACACCCCTGAGACTCACAAGGGGAATGGTGGAGATATCCTTGAAGACCTGGAGCTCAGCAAACAGGTAGAACTGCTTGAACAGACTGAACAATTGAGTTATTTTCCAAAGAAATGTATTGAGATTATTTAAAGACTTGATATCTTTGACTTTGGCAGATTGGCATGGAGCATGTGGAGAAACAGGGAAACACACCTTTGTCATGACAAGTACTGTATATAATAATTTAAATTATATACTTTAATTTGTACAAGCTAAGTGATAGTGGGGTATTTTTCTTTAATTAGATAGATAGATAGATAGATAGATAGATAGATAGATAG
>CAIGQW010005871.1:1186978-1216619 GCA_903798125.1 Danio choprae
CACTGGGAAACATCCACACACTCTCATTCACACACATACACTACGGACAATTTAGCTTACCCAATTCACCTGTATCGCATGTCTTTGGACTTGTGGGGGAAACCGGAGCACCCGGAGGAAACCCACGCCAACACGGGGAGAACATGCAAACTCCACACAGAAACGCCAACTGACCCAGCCGAGGCTCGAACCAGCGACCTTCTTGCTGTGAGGCGAACGTGCTACCCACTGCGCCACCGTGAGGCCCAGTTTGAAAGACATGTCTGAAGTAAAGTTAAGTGTTTTGCTATCAGACAGTTGCAACAAGGCAACAAAAATATTCAGAGGCATTGGAAAACTAGCAGACTGTTAAATGCATGTGATCAATTTGAGCCTTACGGCTACTCAAGGTAGAAATATTTTCATAAAATAGTAATATTTTCATAAAATAACACAATTCAAATGAAATATTAATAGCTGATATCCTGATGATACATGGATTAAATGTTCAGTCTGTGCAACCTTTAATTCACAGATGCTAAAACCCAAATAAAACAAAAGTGCCAGTAGCTGCTGACTTTGCTGATTTTATTAATGACCAGGGGCCACAGTTTCAATCCTCTATAGATTTTTTTTGTTCTGCTGAACACAAATTTAAGTATTTGACAATGTCAGTAACCAAAAAGATCTCACCACCCATTTACCTCCCATAGTATTTATTGTTTCCAACTATGCAGTAAATGGCTGGAGAGATCTGTTTGGTTACTGACATTCTTTCAAATATCTTCCTTTTTCTTGAGAAGAACAAAGACATTTATATGGGTTTGGAACAACCTGAAGCTGAGTAAATGTTGACATCATTTATGTTTTTGGGCGAACTGCCCCTTTAATTACAAAATGGCTAAATTCTGTACACTTTATTGCCACACTTGCAGTGGATTACAATGCAACCTATGTTTAATATTCAAAGCATAGTTAATTTAGGAAGGAAGCGTGTGTTTGTAAAGTGTATGCAGTGTGAAGAAAGGGTTGAGTTGAGGCTTGCTGATCTCATACTTGGGTGTCTGCCATTTCTGTAATTCCTGTAGAACTGGACTATTGAGTGAGTAGTGATTGCAAAAGACCTGGCTTTTTAACATTAGCAGAAGCACATTTCAGAGAAGCGCTCACACATGACTTAAACATTTAATTCATGAAAAGTCATTCTTTTAGTAAATTTGTGTGGTGCTTTTGTATCTTCTTTTGTGTTTTCACACAGACACACATTCACATATAGGCTTTTAATTCAATTGGGGACATTTATGGTACGTTCATCTTTTTTAAAGCTATTTTATTTCATGTAAAAGTGTTATTAAATCTTTAAGTAAATAAAAAAATAATTCCGAAAACAATGACTCCTTTGCATATAACTTTAACGATTTTTGTGACTTCAATGAATAAGCACTTTTATGTTGCAAACCACTTTTATTATCTTTTTAAAGCTGTTTTTGTATATTTGTTTTATTAAATGAAAAAGCCATTCTTTTCAATTCAAATGCAATTAATGTTTTTTTTTTTCATTCAAAATCCTTTTTAGGCCATTTTTAGTTAAAAAAAATGACTTTTTAATGTAAATAAATCTGATAATGTTGTATCAAATATAAGAAATTTGTCAATTTTTTATTTAATTTAATTATTACAAGACTCATTTCCATGGTACTTTAAGAATGAGTATTTTAAATGTGCTTTTGCCTTTATATATAAGTCAATCTTTTCAGTGGAGCTGAAATAAATTCATTATTTTATGGTGCTTTTCACTCTTATTTTAAACTATTATGTATTTCATACACTTTTTATACAATTAAACGCGTTTTAAATTAAGCAATTTTTTTGAGGTTTAGAAGCATTCATTTAAATTTTAATTAAGCAGTGCAAAAGTATTGGAAGCTTTGTGTAATGAAGAATGAATGAAACGTTCATTAGCATTAAGCATTATTATCACTATTTATTTATTAATTTTTTTTATTGATTGCTTTGCATCGAATGTAACTAATTGAACAAGACCTGATAGTGTTAGGAATGGTATTTTTAACTACAGCGGTTCGAACTGTAGTTTGCCTAATGACTAAAGTTATCAGTATGATGGTGAAAAACTATACATTTCTAGTCAAACCATCTACAATCTTATACCAAAAACGGAAATGAGGGCAGTATTAATAGCTAAAAATGTGGGAGAGCGTTGCTGTTATGTGATTGTTTTGTATTGCAATATGGAGCAATTAAGTGTTGATGTAAATCAAAAGTAATTCACAAATTCTTGAAAATGAAATGATTTAATAACAATAATTCTCTATGGTTACAATTGAATTAGTTACAAAAATAACCGTATAAAATGAATAAAAATTAAATGATGGAAAAACATATGAGATAGCTAAGCAGAAATGGCAGAATTGCTCTGTTTCACCAGAATTGCTGATATCATTAGTAAACCCTTAATGTCCAATGGTTTGGGCAGGGCTCTGAGTGATAGATTCGGCTATGGTGCCAACATTACCTCATCTGTCAGTCTCTCTGAGCTGCAAGGCTTTCACTTCAACTTCTCTGTCAACTGGAAAGACTAGCAAATAAACAGGAGATGGAGAGGAAAACTGCTCGTTCCTCCTTTTGTTTTCAATTGCTGAAAAATCCATCGAGCTGTGCTGTTTTCCTTATTGATATTGACACTAACATATACACCTATTTATTTGCATGCCTGGGTTGTTTGGAACAGCTTGTAAGGCTGTCAGATGAAGGTGTCAGGGTGTTTACAGCATACTTAGATGGATGTTGTTTATTTTTACAGTTTGTGCGTGCTTCGCGGTCAGTGGAGGTGCTTCTTACACGAGTCCGCTAATGAAAAACTACTATTTCACCTGAAGTGCGTAAATATCTGTGCTAAATCTGAAGATTTGCCAACTGTGCAACTGAGCCAGAGTTGTTTAAACATTAATCCAGATCTGGAATGGCACCATTGTGAGGCACCGCAGCTATTTGGTTAAGCCATGAGGCCCAGTGCATTTTGGACCACAGACTATGTTACTGTATACACAGCAAATGCCTTATGGGGAGCTGCTGTAGTCTGAGCAGCATTGAATACTGAATGTTTATTGCTGTTTCTTACTTCCCTTGAGGGAAAAAAAAGGTTATTTTGTTCAATTTGTTTAGACTCTTAATCATTTAGAATGGATATTGGTTAAAAAAAGGTGACTGTCAGTGATGAGTGATTGTTTCTAATTGTTTTTTTTTTTTTTTCTCTCTCTGTAGAAAGAGATTCAGGCGATGAGCCAGTGTCACCATCCCAACATTGTGTCGTACTACACCTCGTTTGTGGTGAAGGATGAGCTGTGGCTGGTCATGAAGCTGCTTAGTGGTGGTAAGTCACACCCTTTATGGTTTTTTTTCTTCTATCCTGTTACTTAATATTCATCTATTCCATTGCTGGGAACTAAAGCACTGAAATATACAATTTAAGTCATCAAGACTTGTTGTTATTCAGTATATAATATTCAACATTTGAAGTCGATAAAAAACATTTTTTAAATTGTCTTAAGGCATGAATGGGTGTCGTTCAATAGTTTTAGACAATTTTCATAAACGTTTTTGATCCACTCGAATCCCAATCATCCACCTCAATCCAATCCATCTACTGTATCATCCATCCATTCATCCACTCCCATCCTCTCCTATTCTATTCCATCTCAATCATCCATATATGTACTGTATAAAGTCAAGTACCATCCATCCAACTCCATCCATCCCATTCCATTTATCCATACAGGCCAATTATCTGTCTTCCAGACAGTCTAATTTAATAATTCATTCAAATTTATCCATCTATCCCAATCCATCAGTCTGTCCCTCTCAGTCCATTTGTCCCAGACCATCCATCCCAATCCATCTGTCTGTCCATCCAATTCCAGCCATCCCAATCCATCTAAATCCATCCACGAATCCCAAACCAGTCATCCATCCATCCATCCATCTATGCATCTCAATCTAGTCAGCCATGTGTTTTTGGATCCTAATCCAGTCATCCATGTATCCAGTCATCCATTCATCTATGTATCCCAATCCAATCATCCATCCGTCTGTCAATCCATCCAGTCATCTGTTCATACAATCTAGTTATCCATCCATCTATGCATCCCTATCCGATCATCCATCTATGTATCCTAATTCAGTCATCCATTCATCCCTTCGTCCAGTCATTCGTCCATCTGTGCATCCTAATCTATTCATCCCTTCATTTGTAAAACTGTCCTATTGAATTCACAACATTAATTTGTTCAGTTACCTGGATTTTGTTTAGTGATTTCCTTAAATGCCAAATGTATATTTCTCTCTTTTTTTTCTTTTTCTTCAAAAGAATGCGTAGATGTAGTAAAGGTTTATTTCCCCAATGTCTGATGGCTCTCTCCCGCTGCAGTATTTGTAGATAATGTAACTGTTGTATTCTTTGTATTCTGTTGGTAATAGAAACGCATTTATGCATTTGCATTTAAGTTTTGAGCACCACATCCAGTGATTAGGATCTCAAATGACCCGTCAGAATGATAATAGAGTCTGCTGGGCTCCCCTGTGGAGTTAATCACAGACAGCAGATGCATTAATGCCGCAGCAGCCTGACACTCACAGGATGCATGATTGCAGATTTACTGCTTCTCCTCATCTTGTTGTGTATTGTATGTCTGCGTCTTGTATTTCTGGCTTTTTAGGATTTCCTCCTAAAACATGCACAGCATTTTTTTGTCTTGACTCATTACGTTGTGCAAACAGGTTGGAATGTGCGTGTTTTTTTTTTGTTTTTTTTTGCACGTAAATTTGCTCTACGTGTTTTATTTTGATATCAAGCAGCCATAAATAAAACTGTATAAAGTAGTGATGACGACTTTGTGTGCTTTGCTTAAATAAATACATGTGCTACAGTTTTCATATTGATGCGTGACCTTTGCTCATAACATATTTTTGTCAAAAATGGTTTTAGTTTTAAATTTAGGTTTCAGTTGGTTCTTGTAATAAGTAAACCCAAATATTAACACCCACGTTTTTTCCAAATCATTCAACCCTATTTATAATTTTATTATAAACACTCATCTCTCTTTATAATTATTCATTCTTTACAAAAAGAGCTGTTCAAATCATCAGGTAAAAAAAAACAAACTCACAATCCATAATCATGCAGCCCTTGTTTTAAAAAGAACATTTTGCTTCTTGATTTCACTGTGCCCTTAAGCTCCAGTAGTGCTCCCGTCTTCCCAAACCTCATTGTGTAAAGCCACTGCTGAGAGTTTGATGATATGTTTCAAGCCAGCGTGTAATGCTCTGTCCAAGACGCAGCCAAGTGCTGGACGGGGAGATTATAGTCTGGCTCGTGCTGGCACTGACAGTTGTGGGACGCAGCCTTTCTTCCACTCTGTGCAGAGCTGAAATCACTCTGTCTGGATAATCGCTGTTCATTTTATGCCTGTCATCAGCTGTCGTGCCCTCTTCATTCTGTTTCTGCCAGCTGAAGATACCGAGGTGGCACACTGCCCATCTTAAAATCGAAGATAAGACACAAAAATTCAGGTGGTCTTCTCACATTAGGAATCTGACATTCAGGGCACATCATGGTGAGCCTCATCCTAAATAAGTGGCTATCTTCTAGTTTAAAAGTAATACATATAAACCTGATTCTAGATTAAGATGGTCAGCTGTTGTGATTTTTCAGCTCACTCACTTTGGATTAGTCCCTGCTTTTTTCAGGAGTCACCACAGCGGAATGTACTGCCAATTACCCTGGCATATGTTTTAAAGATAGATGCCCTTCCTGCCTCAACCCAGCACTGACACTACAATGCTAGTGTTGCTACATGTTGCTACAGTGCTGGAAAACACCCACACACTCTCCCATTCACACACTACGGCCAATAGGGTTTATCCAGTTCACCTACTGACCTTATTCTGCAATGCAGAAGTGCACTCATGTTTCAGTCTGATTCAGTTGCCTATGGGAGAAATGACTAGGAATAATAAACGGCAGAATACGGTCAAACTACTTGCTCTACAAACAAGTGTGTTCATGACTGTACAGACAAAATAGAATAATCTATTAAGAAAACATCTGTTTGCAACATCAAGCAGCAAAACGAGCTGTTTTTAACTTCTAAAAATGAATGGAAGTGAGTGGAGACCGGAAGTCTCGAAACAAAAAAGATTCAAATGGCTGCGCCTGTTTGTACGTTAAGAATAAAGTCAATACCTCATGTCTTTGGACAACACATTCTCACTCCCGACTAGTTTTATTACTCTTACGGACCTCCAATGCTTTTGTTTGTTCGCATAATGCGTCCAATTAAACAGTTTGAGTGTATTTGTAAAATACGAGTCCTTTTATAAAAATGCTTGCTTTCAGAAACATTTTGGAGCACTTAACCAAACCCCTAAACCTACCCACTTCTGAAAAACATAAATAAGCAGGAGGTAAATAAATGTAGATTAATGTGTTTTTTTTTTTGTTTTTTTTTTTTCAGAAACAACCATATAAAAGCTGTACAAACAAGTTGTGTTGCATTCCAAGTCTTACGGTGCCATATGATGTCTTTATGTGAAGAACGAAGTAGTTTAGGAGGTTTCAATCTCCAAAAACGATCCAGCTCCCGCTTGCTGATATCCTTCAGTTTAAAAAGAAACTCCCGCACATTAGCTGGACAGAGGGAGCTAATAGCGTTTGACAACCAAAGCTGTCGTAAGACACTTTTCCGGCAGCAATATTTGAATTGATCACAGACACCAACTTTAATTCCATCCAGAAATAGTTTGCGCTGCCTTGACTTGGAATATTCATATCTTTTCAATAAACTGCGACTGTAGTTGTATCTGTCTGCTATATCCTGTATTTTATATTGACTAATAGTTAGGTTTAGTGCTAGGAACTGGGTCACATGCTCGTAAATGTGTTTGTAGTGTAACGCAAGTAAAATAGTTTTGACTGTTTACTTAAGAAAAATGAGAAGGTGGTCTAAAAGGGGTCCTGACCGAGCGTCTACAGTATTTGTGACGAATTTAGGAGTGAGAATGTGTTGCTTTGGACTGTGGGGTAAGATGGATCATCCGTAGGAAACATGCCGGCATGTGGGAAACATGCAAACTCCACACAGACAGGCCTCTTGGTCCAACTGGGACTCGAACCAACAACCTTCTTGCTGTAAAGCAACCATATTAACCACTTAGTCAACATGCCACCTCATTATGAGAACATCTTAGATTTCAAGCCTATTTTGGTTGCCTAATTTCTCAATGGTGCGACTAAAAATATCTGAGGTGTGACCAGCCATTCGAGGGCAATAAAAATAAATAAATTGGAAAAAGTCTCCTCTACTGTGCTTCAACAGACACACATTAGGCCCATGTCGTCGTTTAAACCATTAGATAGGAAAGGGTGGTAGTAAGTTACTTTTCTTGTACAATAGTGCTTTAAATAAAGAATTTTGTTGAAGAGATTGTTAATATTGCCTACTGTATATGGAGAGTGATTTAAATAAATAAAATAAACTAATAAATAATACATAAAATTTAACTTGTAAAACTGTGGTGTTAAATGTGATATGGTCAAACATTGAGATGCGATATGGTCAAACACTTTTGTGCTGGTGCACCTAAGAAAAGCACACCAGGATTGGTGGATTACTGTAATGGCCTCCTCACTAGCTTTCCCAAAAAGAGAGTCAGACAGTTGCAGCTCATCCAGAATGCTGCTGCCAGGATTCTGACCAGAACCAGAAAATCAGAGCACATCTCACCTGTCCTCAGGTCTTTACACTGGCTTCCAGTTACATTCAGAATAGATTTTAAAATATTACTACTTGTCTATAAATCACTAAATGGCCTAGGACCTCAATACATTACAGATATGCTCACTGAATACAAACCTTATAGATCACTCAGATCTTTAGGATCATATAAACTAGAAATTCCAAGAGTTCAGTCAAAGCAGGGTTAACATGCCTTCAGCTACTGTGCCCCCCGCTGCTGGAATCAGCTTCCAGAAATGATCAGATGTGCTCCAACATTATGTACATTCAAATCCAGACTGAAAACACATCTGTTTAGCTGTGCTTTTACTGAATGAGCACTGTGCTACGTCCGACAGTTCGCACTACTATGTCTTTCTTTTCTTTTTCATTCTTTTATAACCTGTTTTAACACATTTTTATCTGTTTTTATATTACTTATTACTTATACTTATATTACTTATATTACTTGTATTACTTTTATATTTATATACTGTTTTTATTTTTTATACTTATACTCCCTTATACTTCTTTTATTCCTGTTTATGTAAAGCACTTTGAATTGCCACTGTGTTTGAAATGTGCTATATAAATAAACTTGCCTTGCCTTGCCTTACCAGTGAAACCAGTGCAAAGATTTAGTCTAGAGCCCTGGATTTTTTTTGGCTATTCCTTTATTCGTGAAGGCAAATCTGGTCATTCCTCTTTAGTGAAGAGTGGAATACTTTAGGCATGCCGTTCAAAGTCAGCTGTTAGTTTGTGGCTCGAAGCTGTTCTTGAAATGTAACTACTGTGTGTTTAACCGTCCCATCCTGACAGTGACGTGTGTGATATTCCCTTTGACAGCTGTCGGAAGTGATGACATAAACGGGAATGTGATTTAGCACGAAACTGATTGGTGGCATTTCATAGTTTCACTAGAGTAAGTACGTTCAGGAAAGAACTATGAAACAAATGATCTCTGTCTCTGTATTATTGTAATTATCAAGACAATTTTTCCAAAATGTTCATTCTATTCAGGCCTTTACAGTGAGTGGTCTTAAATTAAATTTTAAACACAACAGGACATCTTAAAGTTGCTCAATTTTTTGCTCATGACATTTATTTTCAGGAAGACCAGATCTGGCAGAAAGTCAACTTCTGAGCCCGGCCTTGTTAGGTTCAAAGGTATGTGAGATAGGAGCTCGATCAATAACTTCATTAGCACAAAGCACAGAAGTGGTTGTCCTCTCTGGCCTCTCAACAGCACTTGTGAGTAGATCTTTTACAGCTAGATGGGAGTTTTACAACTTCAGCACATATTGCTGGCTGTCACTTGTTTGCTGCGATGGATGTAAGTGGGTCATTGTGCAAAACAAGTGCTATTTAAATACACATGTACAAAATTACACGCAGAGCTGAGCTGAGCTGAGTTGAGTTTTGTTTTTATTTAGTTTTGTTTTGTTTGTTTGTTTGTTTTTTATTTTATTTTAATTTTTTGTTTTATTTGTTTTTAATTTTATTTTTAATGTTTTATTTATACGATATGATACAATGCAATGGAAGCCTGTACTGGAAGAAATGTGATTGCAATTCAATAAAACAATGCAATATAATTAACTATAATGCAGTAAGTTTTTAGACATTTTCAATATTCTTTTATCATAAAGTTTTTTTTGCATCCTATCATATATTAAATATAACATAATTTTGCAAACAGATCATCTACAGTGCTTTATTCATGCATTTGAATATGTGAAGAATTACAAAAGTGACAAAAAATCACAAATTCGAACAACAATTTATAGAATGACCCAAATGTCATCCATCCAATATAAATGTACACTTAGCACATTACTCGTACACACACACACACACACACACACACACACACACACACTCATACATTCATATTCTTGAATGTGAATGTTACACTTTTTTTTCTAAGCTTTCTAGCCTTAAATGTCTTTTTTTTTTTTTTTTGTCATACATCAAGCAAAAAAAATTCTTTTTTTTTTTTTTTTTTTTTTTATATTATTTAAAAATATTTTTTTTTTTTTTTTTTTTTTTGCAATAATATTTGAAGCTGTCGCTGTATTAAGTTTTGAAACATGGCATGGCGCCCATAGTCACAGCCTGCTTAGAGACAACAGATGCTTCCTATCTTCCCTTGATTCTCTTTGCTCCTCCGCCCTTGTTTTCTTGGAGTAATCTTTCCCTCATCGGCAGCCCTGTATGGCCCTGTGCCCTTTGGCCCAGTGGGCACGACATGGCATGTTCCACCCACGACCAGTGCAGGATCCTTAGGAAGCCAGTCGTGTCAGATAGTCTGACAACTGTTGGACAAAGAGCTGTTTTCTTTTCCTGTTGTGGAAGCAGAAGTGGCATTGGGGATTTTCCTGGTGATACTTTTCCTCGAAGTGGCTCAAGAGAATATCAGGAATGCTTTTTTGACACGGCATTTTAAAGGGCGTTTGGAATTAGAGGCTTGGCTCATGTGAGCAAGACAGAAATTGATTTGTATGGGTTTTGATGAAATGAGAAATGTTTATGGTCACATTTCCATCACACCTCAGCATGGGGTTTCATAAGCTTGAGGCATTCCGGGATGAGTAGCATTTTTGGGATTCAACACATTTTGTTGATTAGGTCCTTAGATTAGTAGTCAAAGGATTATTTCATGCAAAAATGAATTAAATCTGTTATGCAAAAGTGCTCTCCAGCATCGAATATGGGCTGCATTTTGATTTATTTTAATCGCACCAGAATTTTTTGTCCTTTATTTTTTCCAATGTTTCTTATAAGAAGTATGAATTCTCTCAGGAGATGTTAATAAACATAAAAACACTAAGCAAAATAGAAATTATATTGCTTTAAATTGTATGTGTGGTATGCAAAATGAGATATTAAATGGAATTTTTATGCTGCTTTTTAACATGCAATGCAAATTAATGGAGACCAACATTGTGCTCATCCAAAAAATCCGAGGTAAACTAATTGTTAATATTTTCATGTGTTTATTGACATTTTTCTGTGGTTGAAACACTACATGCAACACACATTTTAGTAAGTTGTTCTGCATCTTTCAGCATACAGTGGGGCAAATAAGTATTGAACATGTCACCATTTTTCTCAGAAAACATATTTCTAAAGTTGCTGTCGACTTGAAATTTTCACCGGATGTTGGTAACAACCAAAGAAATCCATATATGCAAAGAAACAAAACTAATTAGTTTACAAATGAAGTTGTGTAATAAAATGAAATGGCACAGGTATTGAAGAAAGGGAGGTGTAGAAAGGCAGTGAAAGCTCAGACAGCAGCTGCAACCTCTCAGTAGTTTTTCAGCAACCCTCTACCCTTCGTCATTGTAAATTAATATTAGCTGCTTCAGTCCAACATCTACATTACCAGGATGATAAAGATGAAACCAGGGTGGACATTTTAGCAAGACAATGATCCAATGAAACACAGCTCTCAAATGCTTTCAGAGAAAGAAAATCAAGCTGTAGAATGGCCCAGCCAATCTATCAGATTTGATAGACGAGACCCACAGAACCATCACTCTAACCATCATTTACACTCTGTTGAGGTCTGTAAAAAAAATCACACCTGAGCAATGCATGTAACGTCATTCTTCATATGAGAGGTGTCTTTAAGCTGCCATCACCAAAAAAGCCTTTTATATAAAGTATTCAATATATTCCAGTAGTTCAGTACTTTCTCCTGTCATTCCATTGTTATTACATATAACTCATTTTTCAGATTTTTTTTGTTTTATTTTTATGTTTATATTGTTTGGGTTTTTACCCAAATCTGGTCCAATTCCATGTCAAGCGTTCCTTTAGAAATATTATTCCCAGGAAAAACATGACATGCTCAATACTTATTTCCCTCTTTGTATGTTGTGAATATGTTTTTTTTATATGTAATTAGTGCTCTAAATAATACAGACAGAGAAAGAAAGATAAGTTCTTAAATCTCAAATATCCATATAAGTTTTGATTAAAACCAATTAATCAATATTTTCAATCTAGCCAGAAAGTAAATAGCAATATTAATTTCATCAATATAAATAAAGATTAAAACTATTTGTTGCCTATAGCTTGACTCGAACAGAAACTTGAAATGTTCTCTGCAACAATACCTTGACTGAAAGCTCATCTAATGAATAAATAGACGATAGTTTGTGATGAAAAAAGACAAGACTAAAATGTCAAAATAGATCAGAACTAACCACTTTTGTGGAACTACATTTTGTTCATTACATGAGCGGATCGGAACAAACGCATTCGTTTGTGATACTAGCGCGTAAGGTTTCGGTTTGACCTTTGTTACAAAATTTACACCGTTACATTGGCTGTTTTGGTCAATGATTTCTGCCTTTTAAAGCTATTTCTGATGGAAAATGACAGTTTTGAGCAGAAATCTTTGCTAGGAAAAATCCATAGCCAACACAGCGGCTAAAATAAGCATTAAACACGTCACCATTTTTCTCAAAAATGGAAGCATTCTCTGTAATATAGGTGTAGTGAAGCTCTCATTACCTCCCCGGAAAAGCTTATTATACGAAGTATTAAATACATTTCAGTAGTTTTTACCTAAATCTGTGTCAATTTCATGTCAACAGCTCCTTAAGAAATCTATTTACCAGGAAAAATTATGACCTATTTTACCCACTTTAAACTAGTTGACCATTTATAAAAGTCTTATCACCATTAGATAGTGTGGGGTTTTATTACGAGATAAAGAAAAATATGGAATACATATATACTTCCCTTTTTCTAGTTTTTTTTTTGTAACTTGACAATGTGCTCACCATTCACTTTCATTGTATGAAAAAGAGCAGTGTGAACATTTTACTAAATATCTCCATTTGTGCTCTTGAGAATAACGTCATGTATTGGAACATTTTGGATTTTTTTTTGTATTGGAGTTTGGATTTTTTTGTGAACAGTGTTTTAAGTTTAATATTATCCCTAGAAGATTGCAACATGTTTATTTGTCCTGCTCTGTTGCCTCTCACCATAAATTTGACACTTAGGGTTTCTTCTGTTTAACTCACCAGCCCCAGACAGGGATGTAAAATTAAGTTGCATCATTTGCTAAGATTTCTCTCTCTCTCTCTCTCTCTCTCTCTCTCTCTCTCTCTCTCTCTCTCTTTCTCTTTCCCCTCTCTTTCTCTCTCTCTCTCTCTCTCTCTCAGCACAACGGCTCTTAATCCAGGTTGTATTCGTCACTGAAATGCGATGTGCTGTTAACTCAGTCAGCAGTTCACTGGCTTCATGCCACACACATGCCCGCACACACACACACATACACAGTTCTGTTTTTCTTTCATTCGAATGCTCACTTATTCCAGGTTTTATATAAAACAGCCTTCAGGCGTCTTGGAGGTCGTCGATACCTCTGTTTAATCCACGAAAGAGGAATGGGGTGCAGAAAGAAGGAAGAAAAAAAGAAACCAAAATAAGAAAACGCAGGAGCCCCGTTTCTTGGAATCACTTTTACCATGAACTAGGGTGTGGGTGTGATAAACTACCTTGATTTCCCATGCTGTGATCTCTCAGTTTTTCCTGGTGAGTCATGCTGGATGTTGAAAATGCAGTATTTTGGGCCTGTGCAAAATGTTATATCTGTGCTTTATAACCATATTCAGTAAACGTTTTTAATGAATGTTATAAATGCTCTTAAAGGAAGTCTCTAAGGATTAAGGATTTGTTAGCTCAAAGTACAGCAAAAACTATATTATTACGGAATATTATTTCAATTTAAAATAGCTATTTCTACTGTAACACAGTTGTGACCTAAAGGGCACAGCTAAATTTTAGGGTCATTAAAAGCAAATACTAAGGCATTACAACATGGCAAACATTTTTTTTAATGTAAGGAAAATCCCTAAACTTGGTTATTGTCTTTTACTTACAAAATTATTTCTTTTTATTACTTAATAATTTATTATTAAGTCTGAGAAACTCTAAATAATTAGTTGGATGAAAATTATGCTCAAAACAAGAACAAATATCTGTCAGTGATGTATGGAAATTGATTTTCCATTTAAATTATATTGACTCTACTGAGTCTGTTGGGAGATATTTGTTCTTGTTTTAATCCTAAACCTGTTTTATTTTGTTTCACAGTTTCACAGAAAACAAGTATTTTCATGCCATTGTGCTTCCCAAGTAAATATATCTTGATTTGAAAACGTGATAAAGGGTGGCAGAGACACAAATGTTGTTTTCACATTTGAGTGTTTGGGAACGGAGTTATATAACTTTATACAAGTTTTTTTTTTTTTTTTTTTTTTTTTGGTAAAACGGGTTTAAAAATAACTGAGATCAGTATGAAGCTGTATTTTCACACTTTCAGTTTTGCTATGTTGTGTGCTTTTTAAACATTTACATTTAGAGAACACAACGACATTGAATTCTCATTGAATAATGTAATACATTTGTCTTTTTTGTAAGAAAAAGTTTTAAATGTAACTTTAAGGCCCCAAAATGAAAATTCTGTGATTGTTCTCATCCTTCACATGCTCCAAACCGATTTAAGTTTCTTATTTCTTTTGAACACAAAGGAAGATATACTTAAAAATGTTGGGAAAAAAACAGTAACTGACTTCTATTGTATTTTCTTTGTCCCTAGTATGGATGTCAGTGGTTGCTATTTCCAACATTCTATAATGTTGTAAACTATGCCTTTAATAAAACCAGAAGAAACTCAGCATTTACTTCTTAAATTCTTAATGACCCACACTTTCAATTGATCATGCATTAAAGTTTTCATTTCAACATTTTATTCATATATACATTCTCCAGAAATATCTTTGTTTCTGGACTATCACTCTACCCAACAAACATACTTATAATTTCTTCTTTCAGCAGCAATGAAGAAAGCCTGCAATGCCACAACATCAGTTCATTGGATCAGAAATCAGAATTATTTTTCTTAGAATCTCATTTCAGAGAGTTTTGATTGCTCAAGCTAATAGGATGAAATTGTATTTTCCTCCAACTTCTCACATGGACAGGAATTTAATATGCAACTCTAGGGTGCTTTCTTGAACAGACCGTCTTTGTGTAACTGATGTCTGAATTCAGGTCTCTCAGAGCATTCGCTGACACATGGAGGCCAGACCAGCACTCTTTTTAGTTTTACACCATTCACATAAACTCCCTCAAGAGCTTTTGTCTGTCTCTTTGCGGGAGGTGCTGGTCATCCTCCAAACTCAAAAAGAAGGAAAAAAGGGCGAACTGGTTAATAAAGTAGTTTCTGATGGAACATTTTCTTCATGAACTCTTGTATATGCGCCTTAATTAAATGTCATGTGAAAAATAATGCTTGACAGGTTGCTTTCTTAAAACGTTTGCTTTGGTGTCCATGTTTGTGTCCCTTAGGGTTAAAACAATATTGGTTTGTTGGGCATCGCATAATCAAATTAGGTTGTGTATATATGTAAACAACACTAAAAGGCTGTGTTTAAGGATGGCAAAGACCTTTGGGATGCAGCCAGATCCAGTTATTGTACACTATGCAATTTATTTATAAGCCTCTGAAGAAGCTCAAATGTCAGGAGAATAAAGCTGGTTGTTTTTTTTGTTTCGTTTTTGCCACAAAAGGGCTAAAAGAAGCATTTGTGTTTCTTAGTTCTTATGATTTTTTATTTTCTTCATATTTTTCTGAAGAATGGTAATTAAAGGCAAAATCTTAAATGTCATCAATGGAGCAGTTATGGCCCAATAGTTAGAGGCAGGGCTCCCACAGGTCATGAAATTTTTGGAATATCATGGAATTTTAAAAGGTCTATTCTAGACATATTTTACATTTTATTGCGTTATATTGGGGATTTTTGTTTGTCATTTAAAATTTCCCCTCCCATTTATCAAAACGTTAGATTATTGTGGCCAAAGGTTTCTGATTTGGTGATATTTATGTCTGTAAATGTGAAAATATACACAAATTTTCACATCTTTATTTTTCATAGATTTTTGACTTCAAGATCCTTTAGTCTCTGTAATTTATATAAAGGAAACCTGAGAGGAACAAAGAGAGAACATACTTACCTCTTTACCATATAAAAGCTACTACACCATATTTGATACATGACTCTAAATGATGAAAATAAACGACGTTAAAATCTCTTCAACAACAGTGTTAGAAAAACAATTTTATTTTAGTGATCAATACTATGAACGTAGCTTTGTTTCAATAGGATTTGGCTGAGAGTCACACACTTTCGTTCCATTTCTGTGACAACTCAAGTTATAGTACAAGCTTGAAAGTTTGTGGGTTGTGGGTGGAAGGAATGACTTTTCAGTGCTATCAATACCGCAACTCAGGTGAGACCATTGAGCTAGGCACTGAATCACTTTATTGTATACAGTATTTCCTGAGTAATCCACTATTTTGTAGAGAGGGTCTATAGATTTTTTTATTTTTTTTTATTGAGATTTCGAACCAAATTACCTCTTTGTAAAAATCACTTGTGTAAGATGGCAGCATTATGTCATTTTACAAAGTAGGTCTGATAGTCTAATCTGTTGACATTAGCAGTCTTCGTTGGTTTTTATACCAGTGGTGACAGTTGAAAAGATAGTAACAACCTTGAAGTTTTCATATCTACAACAAAAAAAACAAATCTTTTGGTATTCTTGTTGGACCTTAATGTAGTTCAATGTGGTTCCACATATAAGTACAACTCTGTTTGTTGTCTGTTTTGCAGGCTCTGTGTTGGACGTCATCAAGCACATCATTTCAAAGGGTGAACACAAGACTGGTGTGCTGGACGAGCCCAGTATAGCTACAGTGCTGAAAGAAGTTCTTCAGGGTCTCGAGTACCTTCACAAAAACGGACAGATTCACAGGTTACACTTCTCACTTTTTTTTTAAATGCTTGACCTAAAAATATTTTTTAACTAAAATCACTTGTCATCTTGTTATAAACCCACATTATTTATTTATTTATTTATGTCGTTTAATACTTAAGGAGAACATGAAAAATTCCAGTGACTTTTCGTTTTTTTCTGTATAGAAGTTTTCAACGTCCAGTTTTATTTTTATTAAATTTTTTTAAGTAAAAAGATACAAATTATAAAAATAAAGCCCACCAAAATGACCTAAGCCAATCAAAAATCATTCACTTCATTTTGTGAACCAGTCAGATAAACATGTTCTCTCAAAAGAAAGAAATTCACAAGTCCAGCTAATTTGAGTCTGCATTCACAAAAGGATTCTCCTGGATAAAGTATAGAAAAGTTTAATTCTAAGAAGTTCATGAGAAAAGTGAAGTTCCTAAAAAAATGGTGTTAAAGGTTCCTAAGAAATAATTAGAAAAGTTCTTAATGAGTCAGTGACAAATATTGGTGTTATTTACTATTATGGCTGTTCTGGCGTGTTTATGAATAAAAGGGGTTTGTACAGGTATCGCAAACTGGCAGTACAAAACAGTCAAACTAATCTAAACAGATAATCTACACATGCTAAAGTTCACTTTAAGAATGGTGTTGAGTTTAATGTTTTAAAAATATTGCAAACTGAAAGAGAAAGAGCACTGGTCCTTGTGGTTCAAGAATCATGATCAATCATTGCTAACATTATCAGTCATTAGTGGCAATGTACAGTATATGCTAGGCAGCTAGTGTTGTGTTGTGATGCTAAATTACAATATTTAATCTGAAATTGATCAAATAAATTCATCAAATATCTTACCTTTGGAGATTAAGGGGTTGTAGGTTATCCTTACTTTAAGAAGTCGTTTCAAGAAATTGTTTAAAAGAGAGTTCATTAAAAACAACAATATGCTAAGTTACTTAGCCTCAGCCCACGAAAGATGTAGAAGGCTCTTTTGCTACGACTTTTTTTGAGCGTCAAAAAACAAAGGCAAAATTAAATTAAAGGGATTGTTTACCCAAAAATGGGTAAATGAAATGGGTAAATAAAAATTTTGTTATTAATTACTAACCCTCATATTGTTCCAAACCCCTGAGACTGTTGGTCATCTTTGGAACACAAATAAAGATATTGTTGGTGAAATCTGAGAGCTCCCTACTCATTCAGCGGTATAAAAAAAATACCTAAAAATAACTGAATTTATGTATTATCAAGCCACAAGAATATGTTTATGTGCACATAAAACATTTTTTTTGTGTGTGTCAGTATAGGGCGCATTCATGAAGCGATGTGCTCTTGATGCATATCGTGCTCTGTATTACCTTGGATGCTCTTGTGCTTTGTTTAAAACAGAGGAAGTTGTGTGCAAGCAACTTGGGGTATACATCAGTGTAATTATCACTGATGCATGTAATATCACTGACAGAGTTGTCATAAATCACAAGAGTTTTTGATTTTTAAATGAACTGTGCCTTTAATACATGTTAGTTTTCAACACAAAGCGGGATTATAATGCCTGTGAACAAGACTTATTTAAATCAGCCTAATGTCACACAGCCAAAGATGAAATGAATTCATTAAATTTCAGAATCACCATCCACTTGAATTGCCATTGGAAATCCATGGAAAAACTGAGTGAGCCGCCCAGTTTAATATTGTACCCTTTATTCGGTCTTTTATCATTAAAATATTTAAATGCTCAAATCTCCATTTATGTGGCTAGGCAAATACGGCTGATTCATTCCCAATCTTTTAGTAAGCTCATTAAAGATTCCTATGCTGTTTTTTTCAGAGATGTTAATCGTCAGATGTCAATACAGCCTTTGCATTGATGACTCACTGATGGCTAATTTAAATCATCTGTCTGTTTCTCCCTTTTTATTTTAATTGCTTTCTTCTCGTATCTCTTGTTCTCTCTCCACACGCCCGGGCCTGTTAAAGCAGACTGTGTAAATAATTCACAGGCTTTTAGTCTGGTTAAGTACCCATGACTTGCAAGCTTGACTCTGAATCTCAATGAAAGAGAGGTTGTGTTTTTGCTCTGTGCTGTGCCGCCAATGTGAAGGGATGTCATTTTTGACTTGTTTGAAGCTTTCAAGTTTTTATTGTTATTTTGACACAAATGCTCATTTAGTATTTAGACTAGATTAAGATTTTTAAATTTTTCTGGTGTTAACATGTTAGATGTAGGTTAGATGCTTAGCCATCAATCAGCTTTTAACTGTAAGATGATCTAATGTAATGTGTTATATAAATTACTTGACTAATTTAAAATAAATAAATAAAAACATCTGTGGTTTAACTATTATGTTCTGTAGGAGATAACACACATTTTTCTCCTTTTCATATGACCAGACAACTTATAAACACCATATTGTTGGGAGTCCATTGTGCAATTCTGAGTGCGCTTCACACAAGTAGATTAAGTAAGCTTGACAAAGCACCTGTGGGAGATCCACTTTTTCCTCTCCATGTGCACCAGACGCCTTCTCGTACACACTCTATATTTATGTGGAAATTGTTCATTTCTGGGTGTCCTACATGCAGGTGAGTGGGCTTGACAAACCACCTGTAGGAGACACATTCTTTTCCTCCCCATATGCACCAAAAACTTTCATATAAACATCCCTGTTCCCTGGGAAAACATTGTGCTATCTTGTGCACAAGATGTATACACACTTAGTCAACATATTCTTACTTCTGAATCATTCTATATTGATGCTTGGTCAGAGTCTTTTTGCTTCAGTAATTTACAGTAATATAAATTATATAGTTTTGACTTTTACTCCAAATTCACACCAAAATAACAGCAAAAATATTACCCAATATTTCATTTAATCATAACGATAAAATTGCCAATGCCTTTCAGGACATCAACATCAAAGGTTTCTTATTTAAAGCAACAGAGGACCATCCACATCAAAAAATGACACCAAGTGTCAAAAGAGTGACTACAAAAGGTCCTGATCAATCATCAGTATTTGACGAGTCTGGATTGGGGATATTTTGACAATATATTGGGCTTGAAAAACATCCAGTAGGAAACCATTCTCTATCACAAGGAGAAAGAAAGAAAGAAAAAAGAAAGAAAGAAATGGCATCTATATATTGCCGCTTTCTGTTTATCTGGAGTGCTTCTTTTATCCTGATTTGTAAGTTGCTTTGGATAAAAGCGTCTGCTATATAAATAAATGCAAATGTTCTTTAAGGCCTTCCAGTTCTGGTATGCTTATTAGTACTGTTCTAGATGATGTTTAAAGCTTTTTATTGCATCTTTAAGATGAATTGGCAAAGCCAATGCTAACTCAATGTAATAATTAACTTTTTATGTCATTAATAATAGTAATAAATTTGATCATATTTAATAATAAATATGATTAATTAAATATTTCAATATATAGTTATCTTTACAATTCTAACATACTACTAATAAATACTGCTTTTAGTATAAATTATTATATTATTATACTAGTACTGTAGTAATACTTACTAATGTGTTATAATTGTAAACAAATAAACAATAAGGTCAAAAGGCCCATTTGTAAATTCAATATAAATGAGAAAAAAATCATTCAAGTAAAATTGTGTTTACGGTTTTAGTTCTAGTAAACTAAAATAAACCTGCTTCAATCTGCATTAAGACCATAAACAAATGTTTATCCATTAGTTATTTACTTTATGTTGACATTTTATTTATCTATTTAACATTATTTTTATTAGTCAAGACGGTCAAAAGTGCCCGTAGCTGGAGACCCGTTGGTAGTAGATTTGTCTTTTTATTTTATTGACACAGGCTCATCTGTTCATATTTTAGCTTACAAACCTGGAAGCCTAGAGGACAAGTAACCCAAGATTATTAGAGGCATGATAATAATAGTCCATGGGTCAGCTATTCCAAAACTTCCCAGAATCCAACAGCATCAGCATATAAAACCTAAATGGTTCTGGGAAATCCAACAAATGTCAAAACAAAAGCAGATCGGCATCCTATGATCCAGTCCGGTGCGATGATTTCATCCTCTTTAGGAGCCATGAACTTACACTCATAACAAAGAGAGCCTCAGTGTGAGAATAGACCCACACAGTCCAGTCACAGAGTTTGTTTATATTTATTTATGGAATTTGCGAACATGCTTTTGCTCCCTAGATCTCCATATCACACAAAGCTCATGGCTCCTTTGATATAAAGGTTATGCATTGATGTCACATTTGTTTGAGAGGCAAAACATTCTTAAATAGTGGCTGGTTGTGATAGCGGCTGCTGTAAACATGCCAGTATATATTAAATGACAGTTATCATCTTCAATTAAATTAAGATGGATTTGACAGCTGAATTTTCTTACTTTGCTTAGTGCCATCTTCACGCCAAAGGGCTTATTGGCATCAGAAGAATCAGTCAACTGTTGCTTTCCATTGACCTCTGATGCAGGGGTGGTCAGATGTTGGATCCACTTTTCATTGTAGTTTTTCAGCACAAGTTTAGTGGCCTTAATATTATGTCCGTTGCTTCATCAGTAGTAGGCATTTCATTGAGTCTAGGACCAGCGTGGTGTGATCTTTTCCATTTGAGGCCCCTTGTACTGTGGGATGTGGCAGCAGCAGGTTGACAATATTAAGGCATTCGTAGTGCATGCCCAATCCACTACCAGTGTCAAGCTTTTATCATTCTGCATATGCTGAATACATTGCTACACCTGCATGCTTTATCATTGATAATCTCTAAGGGGTATTGAAGCTTAAGAATGATTTATATTGAATATTTTCGTTTACCCATTGTCTCCTAATTTCAGCAGTTTTGCTACCATAGAAGAGTGTGGCTCGAATTTTCAAATCTTGGTCTGGTGCCGCACATTCTTCCTTCTCCAAAAGCATGAGAATAGTTCATACCTATTGGCAGCTTTCTTTATTCTTGTAGCAATTGTTGCTGGAGCAGCACCTGTTGCTGTGATTTATTTATTGGTTTTTGATTTTTTGAATATCATCTAGTTTTAAGGCTTTATTTTGTTTTCAAATGGGCACAATTTAATCAAAACAATGTAGTTATTTTTATTTATTTTATTATTATTTAAAAAGTTCTAGAATTTCTAGCCCAAAGCAAATAACACTTTTTAACAATTCCACACAGTCACAGTGGAGACAGGATTAAATTTTAAACTGGTGAAAGTGAAAGACCTAATGAGGAACCGTGAGGGAGAGACTAAGTAGTGTTGATTTTTACGCTCGTCTGCTGAACTTCACAGGCCGGTGAGGATGATGACGGATTTGCTCCTTCACTCCTCTTTGACAAGTGACTTCATGCCACAGTGTCTAATTGCATCCAGGCATGTGAAAGGACTCTGTGACTCCTTATTGGACAAGGACTTGTGAACAAAATTGTGAACATTGCTGCATCCAAAATCATGTACCGTCTGACTAGGTACATGCACCTTTCAACAGTGCTGCAATCTTTACTGTATTTACAGTCCACTAGATGGTGGTGTTGATTTTTTCTGGTGAGCTTGGTCACCTTCAGCATGCACTAAGTTGTTAAATAAAATTGTAATATTCAACCAAAAAGAGTAAAATAAATGTTGGTGATATATTAATGGCCATGCTTGTATCAATATTGTATTGCCATGGAAAAGAAAACGCAGAAATAGTCTCGGCCAAAAGTTTTGAGAATTACATAAATATTGGAAATTGGAAAAGTTGCTGCTTAAGTTTTTATAATAGCAATTTGCATATACTCCAGAACGTTATGAAGAGTGATCAGATGAATTGCATAGTCCTTCTTCGCCATGGAACTTTCCACTGCATTTCATTGCTGTCATTAAAGGACCTGCTGAGATCATTTCATTAATTGTCCTGTTAACTCGGGTGAGAATGTTGACGAGCACAAGGCTGGAGATGATTATTTTAGGCTGATTGGGTTAGAATGGCAGACTTGACATGTTAAAAGGAGGGTGATGGTGGAAATCATTGTTCTTCCATTGTTAGTCATGGTGACCTGCAAAGAAACGCGTGCAGCCATCATTGCGTTGCATTAAAATGGCTTCACAGGCAAAGATATTGTGTGATAACAGTTTATAGGATCATCAAGAACTTCAAGAAAAGATGTTACATTTTTGTTAAGAAGGCTTCAGGGCGTCCAAGAAAGTCCAGCAAGCTCCAGGATCGTCTCCTAAAGAGGATTCAGCTGCTGGATTGTAGTGCCACCAGTGCAGAGCTTGCTCAGGAATGGCACCAGGCAGGTGTGAGCACATCTGCATGCACAGTGAGGCGAAGACTTTTGGAAGATGGCCTGGTGTCAAGAAGGGCAGCAAAGAAGCCACTTCTGTCCAAAAAACAAACAAACATCAGGGACAGATTGATCTTCTGCAAAAAAGTGTGGCAAATGGAGTGCTGAGGACTGGGACAAAGTTATATTCTCCGATGAAGCCCCTTTACGATTGTTTGGGGCATCTGGAAAAAGGCTTGTCCGGAGAAGAAAAGGTGAGCGCTACCATCAGTCCTGTGTCATGCCAACAGTAAAGCATCCTGAGACCATTCATGTGTGGGGTTGCTTCTCATCCAAGGGAGTGGGCTCACTCACAATTTTGCCCCAAAACACAGCCATGAATAAAGAATGGTATCAAAACACCCTCCAACAGCAACTTCTTCCAACAGTCCAACAACAGTTTGGTGAAGAACAATGCATTTTCCAGCACAATGGAGCACCGTGCCATAAGGCAAAAGTGATATCTAAGTGGCTCAGGGACCAAACCGTTGAAATTTTGGGTCCATGGCCTGGAAACTCCCCAGAACTTAATCCCATTGAGAATTTGTGGTCAATCCTTAAAAGGCGGGTGGGCAAACAAAAACCCACTAATTCTGACAAACTCCAAGAAGTAATTATGAAAGAATGGGTTGCTATCAGTCAGGATTTGGCCCAGAAGTTGATTGAGAGCATGCCCAGTCAAATTGCAGAGGTCCTGAAAAAGAAGGGCCAACACTGCAAATACTGACTCTTTGCATAAATGTCATGTAATTGTCAATAAAAGCCTTTGAAACGTATGAAGTGCTTGTAATTATATTTCAGTACATCACAGAAACAACTGAAACAAAGATCTAAAAGCAGTTTATATAAAGTTTGTGAAAACTAATATTTGTGTCATTCTCAAAACTTTTGGCCACGACTGTTGAATTAAAAGTTACATTGTTACATTTTGATTGTTACAAGTTTTATTTTTTCTTCTGGAGAATGTCTTATTTATTTTATTTTGGCTAGAATAAAGGTCGTTCTTAATTTTTTAAAAACCATTTTAAGGTCAATATTATTAGCCCCTTTAAGCAAATTTTTTTTTCTGATTGACTACTGAACAAACCATTGTTATACAAAGATTTGCCTAATTAACCTAACTTGCCTATTTAACCTAATTAATTAACCTAACACTAGTGTTTTGAAAAATATTTAGTAAAATAGTATGTACTGTCATCATGGCAAATATAGAAGAAATCAGTTATTAGAAATTAGTTATTAAAACTATTATCTTTAGAAATGGGTTGAAAAAAATATTTCCATTAACAGAAATTCAAATGTATGTAGTAGGAATGACAAGAAGATGAACTAATAATGTGATAATAACAAGATGGTGAATGTAGTACTACATTCACCATCTTGTCATTATCACATGACCAACCTGCGTCTACTGCATTGCTTCACATCCATTCACAAATCCTTTCCTGTGGCCTCATGAAAGAGTCAAATGCAAATGCACACTTTAGAATCTCAGCAAAATTAGAAGGTCATCTTGGTACTTCTCACCTACCGATTTTTCAAATACAATAAGTTTGGAGCTACTACTTAGCTCACATAATTTTATTCACATACCAGAAGCTTGATAGTTGCTTGAAATATTGTTTTAGGTATAAAAACTACAAACTGCATCATTTAGGTTTAAAATAGTTGTAGCCAAACAAACCAGAAACCTATTAGTCACTGTAAAAAAACATCTAATTATAAAGTCTCAAATATTTGCTTGCTGTAATCCAAACAGCAACTTTGATATAGAATTGGCAAACCCAACACAATCTCACAGCAATTCGTAGCTTTTGGTTTTAGCTAATTCGTGCAAAAAAAATTTATGAAGTCATTCATATATTTTAGTTTGAATTGCTCATCTCCCAATGACGGTTGCTTTAGCGGTGGGATTTGTGGACACACCACCTTTTGAAATTGTGGAATGAAATTGAACAAATTAGCCACTTTTTCACCAATGCATCTCGCTAGATCAGGCTGGTTAAATACTGCCAAATTTCATAATTTCCCCTTATATTTTGACATTTTATTTTATCAAAAGTTTTTGGAACATTGAAGTAAGCAATTTAATTGTATTGAATATGCTTTCAATTATATAAAATCACTTTTGTACATTTTGTAAGTTTCATTCCGACACCGAAATGGCACATCTCATTTCATCTTTGATGATGCATTCTTTGTACCAGTCTTCACACACAGGTCAAACGCATGTGCCGTCCTCTGCATTTTGTTCATTTTTTATATGGTTTTATATGTCGTTTTTGAAATCAGAGTTCTCTCCTCTCAGTGGCCTGTCATCAAAATATGCAAGCGATTATCAGGCAGCTCAACGAGAGCAGGAGTGTTATAACTGCTCTAATCATGTCCACACATCTGTTAGACTTCAGGAACACCTCCAAATGCGCATGAGTGGACATGTGTTGGTGTGTTTAGATTTGCCCAGCAGGAAGGAACAACTGGGGCCTAGTTGAATATGTTAGTCTGTGTGTGTATCTGAATCTGTGTGTTTGTGTTTGTATCTGTGAGGGCTAATATGCAGAAAGCTTGCAACTATGGTTTTGCACCCTTGAAGTGCATAATTGGACATTGTCATGGCTATAAAATGTGAGTTGTTATGATCACTGAAACATAGTCTTGTTCAGTAGTTCATTTAGTTTTCTTGCTGTGATGGGCTTCAGTTTCATTCATACCTCTGCTGCCCCCAGATGGACAGTAAAATATCATGCAAGAAATGAGAAACGAAATACACTTAGCAGGGTCATCCCATAGGGTTTTCAGAATTTTGTATTATCATATATTAAATTAATCACTAATTCAAGTAATTACAATTTTAAGTGAAGTACTTATTCATGTGAGTTTATCTTAATAGTTTTGAATATGTTTTTATGGGCTATAAGAAAATAATATAGTATTATACTGGAGTTAAACACAGTATCTAACATATTACTTTATACAATTTAATATTATTTATAGAAAATAATTTGATGGGTTAAATTACAACAAATAACAAATAACATTTTCATACAAGGAACAGGACATTGTAAAATTAAGCCAAGCCAAAATATGTTTTTGTTACTTTATTAATAAAGGAGGTTAATCATGTTTAAGGTTGTAAAAGATTGTAAGTTTTTTTTGTTTAAATATCAGTCAATCTTTATGCCTATAATATAATAAAACATGACTGTAAAGTACACAATACAAAATCCAGTGATTCAATATTTAATTGTAGTTGAATCCTCCTTCATCAGCCCTTTAATTTTCTGCTTTTTAATACTGTAAATAATAATGTGTTTGTTTGATATTAATGTTAGTGGTTTACAAAACTTTTTTTTTTTCTTCAAATATAATGTTTGTACTGTAGAGATCCACATCTCTGTTCATGCGTAGCTGTTTGTGTGTTTAAAGACAGCTATGTTTTCCTGCAGGGATCTTAAAGCTGGAAACATCCTGCTGGGAGAAAATGGATCAGTGCAAATCGCAGGTACAAACTTTGTTTAAATGGTTAGTTCATCAAAAAATCTGTTATTAATTATGAACCCCCATGTTGTTCCAAACCCCTGAGATCTTCATCTATCTTCAGAATACAAATTGATATATTTTAGGTGAAATCCGAGAGCTCCCTCATCCTTCAAAGACAGCAATGTTCACAACTCAATCAAAGTCCAGAATAATACCAAAAAACATCCTCAAAACAGACCAAATGCCTTCAGTGGTTCAATCAAAATGTTATCACGCTACGAAAATTATTTTGCACTGTCTATGAAGGATGAGATTTTACTTAAAATATCTTGATTTGTGTTCCAAAGATAAACAAAGGTCTCAGGGGTTTTCTCAATGGTTTATTCGTGTTGGTAACTTAATCAATTTGAGTCAACGTAATACTGAATCAAATTATAATTCCACTTAAGTACTCGTGTACAACTCAAACCTAACTCAATCGTGTTTCTGAAACTTTCTGAAAGTTTCTATTTTTTAAAACTTATGTTTCATTAAACCATCAAAATCTGAATGTTTAAATAAAATGGTACTGCTTTTTAACAAAAGTACACACACCCCCTGCATGATGTACTAACATACTGTAGAATGAATTACACATTACTGGTAACTAGAAATAGGCCGTGACTGACTTCAAGTAATATTTTAGTAAAATGTACTTGTTTTATTTAACACATTTTACTCTTGCTACATAAAAGTATAAATAGTTATAGAAAATAGTAATAGAAAAAAACATGAATCTCAAACTTGTGTTAACATCTGAATACTGAATCATAATCCTTGTGAAATATTTAATTATAGATCATTTGTCTATAATATTTCTATATGTATTTTTTTATCTATTGCTTTAAAAGCATCACTTCTAGAATGTCGTGTTATATCATTTATTTGAATTGGAAAGTCCTAAATATCATTTTTTTGGTTGTATCCTAATTACATTTATTTGTTTGTTTGTTTGTTTGTTTGTTTTTGTTACATTTTAATTATTCATTCTTTCACTATTGTTTCTTTTTTTTTTTTTTTTTTTTTTTTTTCCCAATCTGTAGATTTCGGTGTAAGTGCCTTCTTAGCCACTGGCGGTGACATGACTCGAAATAAAGTACGCAAGACGTTTGTGGGGACGCCATGTTGGATGGCTCCAGAGGTGATGGAGCAGGTAAACACTTTCTCTTTTCTTCACATACTGAAGTGTTTTTTTTTACAGCCATAAAAAGAAACACACATCTGTTTGTCCAGTGAAGAAGACAGAGCAGAACCCAATGGTCATGCATCATTGATTGAAAAAGTAATAATAATCTGAAATATATGCATTTTGTTAACTCTGACATCACGCGTCACAGTTTCTGGCCTAATACTTTTATCAAATGCCAAAAGCCAACAACAACAGATTATATGCTTAGTGTGCTGCAATTATATTGGAAATCACAATAGTAATGTTTATATATATGATCAATTCATAATGAAACGTTAGACTAATGAAACTCCATAGACTGCAGTGGCACGATGATATTGTCAAAGATGGTTCAAAAACCACTATTAAGAGAGTTTTCTCAATTTAATGGTGTAATGATTAAGACATTTTTTTGTCATGCTGGTTAAAAGTCTGATAGCATTCATTAAATGAAGTGGTCCAAATGTATTTATATGTATTTTATTATTGTTTGGAAGGTGTAGGACCAAGAAAAGTTTGTCCAATCAAAACGTCCGTTCCGAACATTACGATAGGCTGTCCGACCTGCCTGTCAAAATATGTGATCGCATACCTCTGCGCACTCTGTTCACGCAGAAAGAATTACACAGATGTGGTTCAGACAAAGAAAGAATACGTTTGCTTTTAAGGTTTTTTTTTTTTTTTTTTTAATAATAATAGTTACTAACTGTAATTAAAAAAGTCTCTCTGGTGAATTTTACGTGATGAATTGTTGAGTGCGTGTTATTGTGTCCAGAAGGCGTGGCTTTGGGTGGCAATTTGCTGGCTGGGACATTTTTCCAGCATTTTCCAAGGTCTCCTATACTGCAACTTTAATTGAGTTGAGGCTTGGACCAGGAAACAGTTTTTCATAACAAGCGGATATGGACCGAATTACACAGACAGTTTAGTCCTTTTATAGTCTTAAGACTCCAATGTGGTGTTAAATTGCCAGTAACCACTGGCATGTGGATGCATCTTTTGGTGTCAAACAAACGTGTGAGTGTTTATGTGCAGGTGAAAGGTTACGACTTCAAAGCAGACATCTGGAGTTTTGGGATCACAGCCATTGAACTGGCCACAGGCGCAGCTCCGTACCACAAATACCCTCCGATGAAGGTGAGCGGAGCAAATACAGCTCCAGAAGCAAGCCTGCAGCTGTTTTACACACTCTAATGAGAAGCATGCTGTTTTTCTAGCATGCTTCAGAGATGTTTATGTGCGTTTGCAGGTGTTGATGTTGACTCTCCAGAACGATCCGCCTTGCCTTGAGACTGGAATCACAGACAAAGAGATGGTGAAGAAATATGGGAAGTCTTTGAGGAAGATGATCTCGCTGTGTTTGCAGAAAGAGCCAGAGAAAAGGTGCTTAGCAAAGCTGCATGTTGTTGTTTGGTCATCATGTAATAATAATAATATACAGGTACTGCTGTATATTCGGTAGGGATGTGACGAGATCTCGGGCTACGAGATCTCACGAGACTAAATTGCGACGAGATTTCTCATCAAGGTGAAAAGTTGTCTTGTGAGTTGTGATGTTATGATGGAGCGTTAGGGTGAATTTAACACTGAAGATTGGAGGCAGGATTGGATTAGAACCGTGCTTTGCACACACCTGACAGGCTGGCCTCGGAGTTGCGCATCACCCGTTTGGGGCGAGTGGGTGGGACGTAACCAATTTTTTTCTTCACCGGAGTTGTCGCGAGTTGCTGCGTTCAAAAGCAGAGGCTGCTACAACTGCAGACACACGCATTAACCACGGCTCATAACATACGATGGAATAGCACTGTAGATATGCTTAAAGCCATAATCATCATAAACACAAATCGAATTAAGACATCTGGAGTATTCCTATTTCAGTCGCATTATTAAAGTGCAGTACAGACATGTAAACACTGTAATCAAACTATTACCGTTGTGTGGGACTTTTAGCTGCATTTAGTGACAAGATAAGCAATACACACTCTTCTCTGAACCCATCGAGTCAGAAAAGGACCACAGACACATCTCCTCCGAGTGCGCACACACACACACACACACACACA
>CAIGQW010005871.1:1221713-1259085 GCA_903798125.1 Danio choprae
ATCCGCTGCGTAAAACATATGCTGGATAAGTTGGCGGTTCATTCTGCTGTGGTGACCCCTGATTAATAAAGGGACTAAGCCGAAAAGAAAATGAATGAATGTTCTAACCAACACCTCGAATTGATATATTAGAAACGGCTTCTATTTATTGCAGCTGAACAACAGAAAACTGACAATGATTACCTCAGGTACACCTCATGTGCTAACAATGTGAGTTTAAATGCAATTTTACGTGACATTTATTGCCATACTACTGAAAGCAGCAGCAGATAGTTCACCTCAGATCTTGAAAATAAAATAAACCATTTGAAATTGAATTTTACAACTAAACACATATGATTCAGCATGTACATTAATTAATGTTAAAAAGGGTTAATATGTATTAAATAGATTAAAAACCGTACCATTTCGTGAATGAGGGCATATTCTGTGCTTCTGAATGGCTGTATTTAAATTTCTGGTGTGTTTCGTCTGGTGCAAACAGCCAAATTGCTTATCACTGCGTATCTTGTCCTGAAGCGTGTTGTTAGGACACGCGGTTACAATGTAACCTGCTCACCTAATGTTTACGTTTGTAATATTTATATAATTTGCTAATTAATAACCTTATGTAGAAATCTGCGTCTCATTTCGGAGTCTGCTACTGTCCATCGGAGGTCGCATTTCGGTCACGAGCGCATGCTTTCATAGCCTTTCTGAATGAATGAAATACGCGATTTTCCATCAAGGCAACCCGTGGTGCTGAAATATAATTGGATAAACTGGCATTGGGCAGGTTAAAATGACCAAAAAAAAGACACATTTTCAAAGCAGAATATCTGACTTAAGCATTGTTTTTCAAATAAAGAAGAATGTTCACTTGGCATGTTTCTTAAATATCTGCAAACATATTATGGTATTTTTATGCTTTAGAAGAGTCAAAAAAATTAAAACGATTCTTTATTTATTATAATTATGATATTTATTATAATTATAGTATAATAATTATTAAGATATTATACAGTTTTACAGTTATTACTGTATTATTGATCAAATATAGTTGAAGGCAAAATTATTAGCCCTCCTGTAAAATGTTAATACTTTTTCAAATATTTCCCAGGTTATGTTTAACAGAGCAATGACATTTTCACAGTATTTCCAACAATAGTTTTCTTCTTGAGAAAGACTTTCTCAAGTTTATTTTTGTTTGGCTGGAATACAAGTGGTTTTTGCATTTAAAAAAAATAATTTAAGGTAATTTATTATTATTATTATTATTATTATTATTATAAATAATTATTCTTGTTACTTGTTTTAAATTGGCTACAGAATAAACCACTGTTGTCCAGTGACTTGCCTAATTAATCTAGTAAAGCCATTTTTAGATGCACTTTAAGGTAAATACCATTTTCCTGCAAAACAACTAGAAAAAAAGGATGTACTTTTGTGTATATCTTCCCTCCGTTAAACATCACTTGGAGAATATTTATAAACAAATGAAAATTCCAGAGGGAGACAGAAAATGAATAGAATAGAATTTCAGGTCATTTATAAATTAATTTAATCTATTCATTTCCAAGTAAAATGACTTTGGGTCTTTGGGATTACATGATTTTCCTTAAATTTTATTTTTGTCTTTATGCTAAAACAATGTTTTTTAATTCTTTTTATTATGATTTTTTACTGCATTCTTGATCAAATGCTGCCCTGATTAGCACATAAGACCTCTTTTAAAAACAGTACAAATTTCAGTTACTCCAAATATTTGACTGGCAGTAAATATGAAACCACTTAACAAATGATACCCTTACACTTGACCACATGCTCTAATCTCAATGACTAAACTGTGATAAAGCGAAAACATAATATGTTAATATACAGTTCTTACTTGGAAAGCAAAAAACAGAGAGAGAGTGACTGTATAGTGGCCACGTGCTTCCTGGCAGCCATCTGTATCACGTTTTTATTTATAAGTCTTTGACGTACTGACCAAATCAATGACCTCTGATAACCGAACAGGTTCTGTTTAACAGCCTCATAATAAGACTTCTGCTGGTTGAGGAACTAACACGCATTATGGTCACTACATGATCTTTATTTTTCAATATGATACCTGGTTATATGTAAAATAGCATATCTATGTTACTTTTTTCACTTTTTAAGCTATGGGTCTTTACGGCTTTTGGGACGGTTCACCCAAAAATTAATAAAAAAATTTTTTTAGCTGAAATGTTGGTCCTTGAATCATGAATATTTAAATCTTGTTTTATTAAAAGCTATGAAATGTGTAAAATGAAGTACTCATGAAGGACCTTAACTCCCTGCTTCATTTTCTACTACAGTGCATTCAAAACTGAAGCTGAATGACAGTAACACAAACCATGATTTATTATAACCAGAGACTTAAGTTTGACCTTTGACCTTCTGTCTCTCTTACAGTCACCAAGAGTAAAAGAAGGGGAGAATGCAGAGGTATGTAGACATTTCAGAATATCTAATGCTTTTGTTTCCATGATAGAGTACAGTAAGATACATCACAGTAGGATTCTGCAATATACTGTATCCTAGGTTTAAGCATTTTTAACTACATTAGTTTTATTAGGTATTTGGATTAGTTATTTTTAAATAACAATTTTAAGTCATCTATTTTCAAATTCCAACTAAAGACAAGGAATTTTCCTTATACCACTACTGTATTTTAGTAATATATTACTGTTATATTCATTCATTTTGTAATAGTGCACACTCTATTTTAAATGTGTTTTGTTGTTTATTAGTTAGCTAGTATTCCATCTGAGACACATGAGTTTACTCTAATATTACTCTATTTACCAGAATTTAGATTTTATAATGGTCCCATTTTTAGGTGTTTTTCCTGTGTATTACTTAAGCTTGGTCTCATTTTTAAAAAGCTAGATGTCAGATTGTAGCTGAAGAGCAAAAAGTTAAATAAAACAAAGGTTATGCGCCTTTGTTTATGAAAATAATAAAACAAGAAATGTATATTTTATTTCATTACATAAAATATGTATTATACAAACCTGTTTTAAGTATAAAATCAAGACTAAATATCTGAACAAATTTTTCTCCAAATTTGAAGTAAAATAAAAAATAAAAAATCAGATTTTGTTTGACCACATCACCAAACATGACCACCAGATGGGGTGCAGTTTCCTTTGATGACCATACAAGGGCGCCCCATATGTTTTGAGGAATATGAAGAGTATTTGTTCACACTTTTGACAATATTTGTAAAGTAGGCATACAATTCTGGTATTTGATTTGAATTTAGCCTTGGAAAACATCTAAAAAAGTTTTTTTACATGTAGATTGCTGTAGTGTAGTAATGCTTTCCGGCTCTGATTAGTATCCTCGATTCAAATGAATAAATAACTGTTGCTCAGTAATATCTTTCAAAAATCAAGCTTTCAAATTATATATAGTTTGTCATGATTGCTTTTATGTTTAGACTACAATATTATGGTTTAAAAATGTAACCGTGAATGGTCCCACAGGTCCCACTAAATGTGTTTTAATCTATTACTCTTCCTACGTAACGAAAGCAGTGGTTAAATATGTATTCAGAAGTCTCTGACCTTTACAACAATATATAGTTTGCCATGATTAGATTAGGATTTAATTGCAAAAAAGAGATGTAAACTTAAGCGTGTTGGTGTTGGGACGGTGACAGTTAAGGGTTAAAGATTAGGGTTTGAGTCAATTGTGTAAATATTGATGTACTTTATCTATTTAAAAAATAAATTTCAGATGTAGTTGCATGCAGATGTCTTTAATATATGTGCAGTGTATGTTTATACACAATAAGTACATTTATATCAAAGGACTATTTTTTAACTGTTAGTACAGAGTTAAAGACACTTAATATAAAGAGGGTTTGTATAATGTGTTTGTTTGTGTGTGCGTGCGTGCGTGCGTGCGCGTGTGCGCGTGCATGCGCGCATATTTGTAGGTCTTCCAGCCGTTTGGCAGTCATCTCCAGCCGGAACTACCTCAAGCTGCTGGTCAAAGTCCAGCCAACACTCAAAACACTGGCCAAACTACAGGCCCGTCACAGGCTCAGAGCACAGCCCTAAACCCCACACAGGTACAAACAACAGTCAAATATCACACATATATGGGCTGTTTATTCATGCTCACTTCATGCCTTTTTTCTAATCGATAACTATCCAATCTTGAAATGGATGGGTGTGAAATATATAAATTCATTTGCTCAGACCACTTCAGGAGGTGGTCTGGGACAAGTCTATATGCATCTGGACATGTCTATATGCATCTGGTTGTTTAAACCACATATATGTACATTTTTCTCCTCGCAAAATGTAAAGAAATAAGCATGTGAGTGTTAATATCACATAGTCAGAAGTAACCAGGTGTAAACAGGCTCTATGACATCCACGTTCCAGTTCACATTCAGTGATTACTCTCATGCTCATCACCATCTCTGCTATTTCTTTAGGCTCCAGTTCCTGGAGGTGATGCCTCTCAATCCCCGATCAGTTTAGTTTTAAGGTTAAGGTGAGATGTATTTGCTGTTTTTATGTTTGGAGTCATTTAATAATGATGGTACAGGAGCAGCTGATGTTTTGTGTCTCTCCTCCTGTATTACAGAAACTTGAAAAAGGAGCTGAATGACATACGATTTGAGTTCATGCCTGGAAGAGGTAAAAGCACAAAGACCTATGGCTAATAGTCTTTTGTTACACTCAACATACAAAATGTATAATTGTAACTTATTTTGATTAGTCTTTGCTTTATTGGTTTTTATTTCAAGCATCTCATATTTTTTATCAAAATTTAATTTAACTCCCTCTTGCAATGACTTCTCTACTCTGATGACAGTGTGAAGCCAATCACATAAGAGTGACCAGTAGAAAACCACAACAATCAATTCAGTTCCTGATGGAAAAAATCAAGTTTGGCCCTACATTTTTGTTTCACAATTAGAAGCATAACAATAATTACCCAAAGATTACCACAACTTCTGTTACATTCATATTTTAAAGAGACACTCCACACAAAAATGAAAATTTATAGGGATTTTGCACTGGAGGAACTTTTTCATGGTTCTGAGAACTATTGGCAGAAGCACCCATTTGTCAGTGTATTCACACACAGAAACTTAAACATCTTATGGGCCATTTACACAACGTTTCCAGCCAAAAATTGGAAACTTTTTATGCATTTTGCCTATTTGTTTCCATGACAACAATGTTTTGTTTTGTTTTTTTACTGAAAATGTATAAATCTAAAAACCGGTTACAAAGTGGAAGTTTGAAATTGCCGCTGTAGTCGTGTCCTTGTAAAGACCCAAAAATGAGAGTCCTTGAAAAGGATTACATCAGGCTTTACAGGATTACATACTACATGTTTAGGGAGGTGTACATTAAAGGCAAGCATCCAACAGTTGGCAGAGTAGGTGGTAGTGTTGTTGCTCAAGTGTTTCCTAATGCTTCATCAGCAAAGTGTGGACTTCACATTCCAACCAACAGCAGAGATGCTTCTTACACACATGGCAAATTATACTTTCACACCAGAGCCTAGACTTCCTTACAGGTACTGTTTACTAACAATGTGACACTGCCAAATACTGGCCTGAAATATGCAATATAGCATTTTTGGCCGTTTTTGTGTATTTGTAAATGCAGATTTGTTTGAAACTGTGGAACGTTTTTAAAATCCAAGGGAAAAACCTTTGTTTTTGGCTACATTGTTGTCATGTAAACATAGACTTAAATTATCTCCGTCATCAGAATAGGAAACTTCAGTCTAATTGGTCTGAACGAATAAATTAGTTATTTCAATTAAAGACAGTCTTTAAGAAATTGAGGATCAGGATGACAGATTCATCGCTGTGTATACATCGCTGTGTATAATGACACTGACCTATTTCTTTTTAGTCAGTTCCTGTTTTTCTCCACTTTTTGCCCTACACCAGAGGCCAGGGCAAAGCCAGGCAAAAAAAATTCTACCCCTCAACTTGCTGCTTCAGCATTTCTTCAGTGGCTTGTTAATATAAATGTTAAAATAAAGCATTTGGTGTCATGCGCGATTAGGTGGTTCTTCTGCCCGAACACATCTTTATGCTACTGTGTGTTATCATGATGTGTGCTCCACAACACGCTTCATCAGACATTAAGCTGTCAGCCTCATTCTGGAAGATCTACTGCCTTGTCAGGTCAAATATTCAGGAGGTTGTAATCTGCCAATCTTGGTCTGTTGGTTTGAAGGAGTTATTCTGAAGTGAAATAAATCACAGATGTTTTCTCTCTGTGTAGATACGGCAGATGGGGTTTCTCAGGAACTGGTGTCAGCTGGCTTGGTTGATGGGAAAGATTTAGTTATAGGTAATGATGTGGGTGTGTGTATGTGTGTTGTGTACAAGAATTAAAATTGATCAGAATTGAAAATGAAATAATTTAGAACGCTACACAAGATTTCCATTTAAAATAAATTCTATATTTTTCATACATTTTATTAAGTATCAGTAATATTCATCAGTGCAATGTTTTAACACTATAATTAAGATGTTTATTCAGCAGCAAATTGTCAAAGTAGAATGATTTATGAAGGTGACAATAAATTCAGCCTTTATCTGACAATAAAATTAATTTTATTATATATATAAATAAAAAAGGTTATTCAGTTTGACTTATACTGAGTGTATGTTTGAGTTGAACATTAAAAATATATGTCTCTGTAAGTCCTAAGAATACACAGATTTAATAATGAGATTGAGATACTAGTTTTTATTAATAGTTTGCAGTTGTTTTTAATTTGATATTTTATTTTTAGTCATGATTTTGGCCGTTTCCTCAAACCTATTATTTTTTTATTTTCAGTTTGACATTGTAGTTAGTTAAGTGAAGCACCTCTGTATATTTTAAGTTAATGTTATTTTTATTTCAGGATAAAAAATTCTGTTTTGAGCCAAAATAATTCTTCATTTTAGAATCCTAATCCTCTGTTTTGATCCTTGCAGTGGCTGCTAATCTGCAGAAGATAGTGGAAGAGCCTCATTCCAATAAAAATGTCACATTTAAACTGGTGAGTGTCGACACCAGTTCAAAGCGTCAGTGTTTTCTGACTGCGTTATCTTGCAGTAATGCGTGATGTGTGCTGGTTTTCAGGCCTCTGGAGTGGAGGGCTCAGAGATTCCGGATGACAACAAACTCTTGGGATTTGCTCAGCTCAGCATCAGCTAAACCTGAGCTCTGTGCTGGACCATGACTTGCCTACAAATGTGAAAACAAACCAACACTACCAACAAAACCACACATTGATATAGATTTTCCTCCTCTTTCAATTGCCCTAAAGAAACCACTGTTGCCAAAGAGAAAAACCGCCAGCCCATAGGATTACAAACGGAGTTGCACAAAGAATTTGTAGGAATCCATTCAAATAAAGTTTACTATTTCCAAGGATGCAATTATCATAACCGGATATAACCTTAATATTCTTTTAATGCTTCACTTTCTTTGTTTCTATGTTTGTCCTACTTTCTGAATTGACACCCTAATAACGAAAGCTGTAAAAATGCCTCCATTATAACTACTGAGTGCTTATTAGGGAGTAAAACTCAAGGGTTTATAGAGATAATTAGGTTTTGCTGTAGCTTTAGCAGTTTTTACTTAATTTTTGTTCTATGGCTTTAAAGAGCTAGCATGTTTTATCAGACTGCTTGCATTATATATTCATCTTGAAATGATCATTTAGAATCATTTACTTATCATATGCTTTTTCAAATCCGTAGGGCTCAATTATCAACACAAAAGATTAAAAAAAGAATGTTTGAGAGATTTCCATCCCTCTTTTGAAAGTTTGTTGAGCCTTAAATGCTTCAATATATATATATATATATATATATATAAAAAAACCCCAGATGAATTGAGTGTTTTAATCCAAGCTTTCTAAAGACACAATCACTATACGATGGACAGGTTTAATTCAGGCTTCTATTCACATATAAACATTCATCAGTGAACAAAGTTTACAGTATTCATTTTTGGTACTGGAAGTTCAGCCATGCTTGCTTGACACATGCAAGAATCAACCTCATTGGCTCTCATGTCACATGGCATGTTTGAGCTTCCTCAAGAACCAATGAGGTTTGTTCTGGAATCATGTAGGTTTGAGCTTCTGTTTGGGCCTAAGTTAGGTCTGTTCATATGAAGCAATCAACTGATTGATTCATATAATATCTTTTTTAAGCATTTAAGCATCCAAAAAAGCTTTTTTAAATTATTTTTTATGTCGTTTCAAACCCCTGGGACCTTCATTCATCTTCAGAACACAAAATAAGACATTTTAGATGAAATTCTAAATGCTCCCTTATCTTCCACAGACTGTAACGGTCCAGAGATGTTCAAAGTCCAGAAAGGGAATCAAAAACATTTAGTGGTTCAACTGTAATCATACAAAGCTCCAAGAACACTTTAGTGTGGTAAAAATGATGTTCGGCAATGTCTTCTTCATCAGATCAGGCTTAACTACGGGCGATGCTTGTGTGTTATATCAATACACCATATTGGTCACAGGAAAAAATAACATATATATATATATATATCATAAAAATAAAATATAAATATATCGTTTTTACCATTTTCTGCACACAGAAGTGTTCCTGGAGCATCATATGATTACAATTGAGGTCACATGGAATGTTTTGACACTTTTTTTGGTTCATTTTCTGAACTTTGAACTTCTCAGGACCCTTGCTGTCTATGAGGTGTCAGAGAGCTCCCGGATTACATCTAAAATATCTTAATTTGTGTTCTGATGATGAATGAAAGTCTCTGGGGATTGGAACGACATGAGGGTGAGTAATTGAAAAACATAATTTTCATTTTTGGGTGAACTAACCCTTTGAAGCATGTTTTGGATGAACACTTTCAGTGGAGGGACCAAAATCTCTTATATTTTATTACAAATATCCATTTGAATTTTGCAGATGAATGATAGTCGACTAAATATTGACAATGTTAATTTTTGGAAAATAACAAACAAAAAAACAAACCCTGAAAGAGAATCTGGTTAAAATGTCAGCGCTTTTGTTTGTTTAGTTCAAAAACGACATTTAGTTTCTCGTCTTCATTGCACGCTGACTAGCAGATTTTCATTTCCGATGCATCACAGATTTCAAATGTAATGATTTACTCAGTGTCATCAAGCCTCATCAAACACTCCTGAAGGCTGGTTTCATTATACTTACTCGCTTTTCACTTTTTTAAACTGTGTCTCATGGTGGACACATCTGCAAATATTGCTATCCCATGCTGCTCTAAAAGTTATTGCCTTAATGTTTCTCTATTGCATATGTCACTCTATTTTTAAGATTTTGCATTAATTTGTGCATTTTGGTTTTAATATCTGTGACTTCTGCTCATTTGTTCGAGTATCTCTGTCAGTGATTTTTCTTTTTTGAAAAGCTGAGGTACCGTTGGTGTTTAGCTTTTCTGCTCTGGATTTGAACTCTTTCATGTGTAAATAATGTCATTTGCCATTGGTTTGATTTTATATGGGATGTTTCACTCATGGCCTTTGTGTTCTTTATAAATAAGGTGACGGGAGGAGGTGGTGTTCACTACTAAAGACACATTGTGAGTTTTGTTGGTTTGTCTTTTTGCCTTTAATCACAGCGGGACCTTTGGTTCAAGTTAGGTTGTTTACTTCACTTTTAAACATATCTCCACTACCTGTGTGCAAGAACAGCCTGGAATACTCTTAAGTATCTTATAGCAGTATTTCATCTGACTTTTTTATTATTATTATTTCACATTGCCATTTTGAATATTTTATATATAAATGTTCAACTAATTATGAAATAATTGAAAAGCTTTTTCCTACTTTATTTTTCCAGTTTTATTGGGAAGATTCAAAAGGTAAATACAGTAGGAGTGATGTAAAAGAAAGCTTTAATAACGCACAAGTTTTTTTTTTTTTTTTTGCAATCACAACACTGCTGTCCACGACAAAATAGGACAATGTTAATAAAGTTGCTTGCATTGAAGAGGCGAGTTTTGCTTTGAATAAGGAATTTTGGAAATAGAGTGTGATGCAGTTCTGTGGGCAACGTTATTATGTATAATAACAATAATAAATACTATTTTCATAATATATCATTTATAAAGTCACACTCACCAAACTCCTTAAAGCTGAACAGTGTTGCAGTAGAGCAATAGGTTGTCTTTATTTAGTGTAAGCAATAAAAATAAATAAATAATCAAAGCAAAAAACAGCCAGTAAAACGTTGATATATTTTTCTTTACTTTATATTTAAAACTGTTATTTTCTTTAGCTGGTTTTGAATTTTAAGGCATGTTTTAAATGCTTTAAAATCAATAAAGAATTCGTTTAAAAGGTGCTTAAAATGTCTCTTTATTTATTACAGTATATATTACTGTATTTACAAATTGTGATTACACAAAATCTAATACAGATTTAAAGTTGTTGTTTTTTTTTCTTTTGGAATGGTACATTTGATGTTTTAAAGCAATAAATTAAGTATTATACGTCAACTAAATTAACTAAAATGTTATTTTGTTTAGCAATAGTATTTAGTTGTATACCAAAAATATCTAGCACAATAAACATTTAATAAGACTATTTAAGGATCACTTCACAGCCCCAAAATACTAACCGATTTTCATTTTTAATTGATATATTTTGCCACCATGGCTTCACTCATGTAAAGCAGAACATTTCTAAATTATTTACAATATAATAACGTTTATTATGGTTACTTATTCTTTTCTGTATTTTAACAAGTGTAGGTCAGAATAAATATATAGTTTAATTTTCAAATATCTGTTATGTTGAATGACAATGGAACATATTATTTTCTCAATATTTTGGGCTTTTAGTGTCACGACAGTTAATTGAAACATTTGCATTCAGTATTCTTTTTACACAATGAAAAAGCATTTTTGTATGTTTAAATTGATTAAAAGTGATCTTCCACCCAGTAGACCTATTTCAGTTTTGTTTCTAATTATTTAGTTATTAATTTTCAAAAGTGGATATTTAATAATTAAAAATAGCTATCAATAATAATAATAATGAATGTTTTTCAGGTTCCTCATTGATTCCTTAGCCTACATTTTTTTTTACCTTAATTGAAATGTTTAAAAACTCATTTTTAAACCGTTCAGTAACTGAATCATCCTAATGTGCCTTTTACCCCTTTTCTTCTTTTTTTTCCTACAATTTTTGATACTTGTTTTTCCACTTAGTTAACTAGTCTAAATATTGTGTACCACTCACTGGCAAAAGAAAGTCCTTCATCATTCAGAAAATAAAGAAAGGTCATCATTCAGACACACGCACGCGCACACACAATGTAAATAAACACTTCAGACACTGCTCACTGCATTCAATCACTAAAAACAGCCTGACTCCAACCTTATATTGCATAGTATGAAACTTTGTGTAGTATTAAAATAAAAAAGAATTTAAAAAAAATTAAAAAGTAAATGTTTTATCTTGACTGCGCGCCTGCACAGATAATGCCAGACTCTATTGGACCTGTGACGAGTTTAAATATTAATTTGCGGCCGTTTAAAAGCGCGCCGCGGCTGATGGTCGTCAGAAAATCATGATCGACTTCACGGAGATTTTGTCGGCCGTCGGCGAATTTGGGGCGTTTCAGAAGCGCTTGTTGGTGGCGGTGTGTCTCCCCAACATCTTCAATGCCTTCCACATGTTCGGCCAGGTGTTCACCGCTATTAGCTTCCCGCACCACTGCAACAGCAGCTGGATCCTCCGACAGGCTCCAAACCTCACCGAGGAAAAGCAGCTGAACCTCACCCTCCCGCTGGACAGCAAAGGACAGTACGAGAGCTGTAGGATGTTCACACCTGTAGAGATGGATATTGAGGATATTGAAGATTATGGAATAAACACAACTACATCGTGTATTGATGGATGGGTTTATAATGCACCGAAAAGCAGCAGCACACTTATAACTGAGGTACTGCTAATTTTCTGTAATACATATGGACTTTTTCTTGTCTTTCAAATGCATGTGGTTTTCAATTGAGAAACACTGCGTTAAAGCATCGTTTTCCCATAAATAATCAGTTTGTAAATGTAATACAGTTACACTTTTAAAGAAAATAATGCATTATTATATAATGTTAATTTATTAACTTGTCAGTAAATTTGGGATCACGGTTTGTTCAACGTCACAAGTTCTTTTTGGCACTCTAATGCACTTTGAATTTGAATAATTTGACATTTTATTCTTAATAACATTTGTGATTTTTATATTGACTGAGTATCACGTAAAATTCAGCATTTTGTCATCTTATTGAGAGTTACATTTTTTATTACATTTTTAGGAAACACTAAATATTTTTCAATGTCCCATCATAATCTGTTTTATTTTCATTCAAATTAAAACACAGAAAACAATTGTGTAGTTATTTCTTAAAATTAAGTTTCCCTTCAGTTGTTCACTATGATTTATTTAATTAACGGGAAATTGGCTATTCTCTTAGAAGACTAAATGTGTGCCCCAGGGGTGAGAGTGCACTCAACAAAGAGTGTTGCTTCCTCTTGGGCGTTAGCATGCAGCGCCGCTGTACATCTGTAAAGCTGTGGGCTGGGTGACACCTTACGCATTTGCAAGATTCTATAGTCTTTGATTGGAAAGGATTTCAGAAATTAGCTCTGTGTCAGATGTGTGCACTTATATTGCTCTGCTAGTAAGTTCCACACTGGTGAACCCTAGAGATTTCTTCCAATGCCCTGAACACTTGACTTGGCAGAGGAGCCAGGCCCATTACCTAGTCTGGTAAGTCCACTTGGTCCACCCATGTTCTGGGAATCAGTATTTGACCTCTTTGAGGGCACCTGTGCCCTGCATAGAAGTCTACATGTTGTTTGGTGCACTTCTCACCGAGATGTCCCCCGAACTTGCTCAATTGGTGTTGGCATTCCTTCCTTCAGAAAGTTGTAGAGTTGGTTGTCACAGGATGACATGACAATTGAAAAACATGACCTGCTCATCTGGTTCCTCAGAGGTACTGGGAGGCTTAACTCATCACCCCTCATACCCTCTTGGGATCTCTCTGTGGTCCTCTGGGCTGCAGAGAGACCCATGTGAGCCTCTTGTTTCAGTGTCTTCTGTCTCCAAGACAGCTCTGCTAATTGTGCTTGGTCTGGGACGTGGAGGCATTTTCAGTAAGCAAATTGTGCCGGCTAACTCTCACATTGTGACCCCGGACTTGGTGGAGGATCCAGATGCTGGCCCATTACATTTGTCAACCCACATTCTGGGGAATTATGCCAGCTAATTCTGCTCCCCTCTCACAATAGTATCTGGATGCAGCCTTGATGATGCAAGCAGAGCTGCATATCTCAGTGATGCAATGTCAGACACAATGCACCCAATGGAGCTAGTGACATCACTATGAGGGGTAGGGTTAGGGGTGGGGTTAGGTGAGCGCATTAAAAATCATTGGATGCAGCTCAGACTGCACTGCACCAGGTCTGCATCCAGACTCTCCCAGGTGACCCCATATGCATGACTTGCCTGGTGAGGGTTACATACGTAACTGAGATGTTCAGCGGTTGTGTCATGTTCCATAGAAACCCCAATTTCTTGGTCATACAACATAACTCCTAGTGATCTACTGAAATTCTTGGTAGCATATGGCACCTTTGATCCACGAGGGAGGGAATGAAGACATTGTATCTCTGCAACCACAAACATGAAACTGCCATCTGAATGCCATACTGGGGCTTAGTTCATCAATGATAATCTGAAGAATGAACTGTATGCTATGTGACATTCAGGGGCTTTCACTCATGCCTCAATTTGTTTCGTTGAATCGCACTAGAGTTCATTTTCCCATTTGGTGTAGTTTGTTTGGGCTGGTGTGATTGCAGCAATTGCACTGTAGTGTGCACAGAAAGAGGACCAAACAAGCATACGAAGTGGTTACTGTATGACACTGGATTGGTTCGTTTGTGGTAAAAACAGGATGCAAACTCGAACAGACTCAACTGCAAAAATGACTGTGTAATATTATGCTAAACCAGCTGTTATAGTCAGCTGTTCTGTGTATTATGGGATGAGGGCAATATTTACAGTTTCAGCTCTATGATAGCTTACAACTTGCGATGTGCCATTTGCCATTAATTCTGACCAATCAAAAAGCAGTTTAGGATATGCATTAAATTACACATTTGGCCAGCTAGTGATGTGGATATTGTCACAGGACTGCACTCTATATGTGGTGTGAGAAGAAACCAAAACTGCAGAAAAATGCTACAATGTATTATTTGTTGCTCTTGGTCCAAACCAAATTAACTGAACCGCAGATGTGGTTTAAGCACTCTTAAATATGCTATACTATTAAATAGCATTTAAATATACTCTTAAAGGGGCAGCACGGTTCCGTAGTGGGTAGCACAATCGCCTCACAGCAAGAAGGTCACTGGTTCGAGCCCCGGCTGGGCCAGTTAGCATTTCTGTGTGGAGTTTGCATGTTCTCCCCATGTTTGCGTGGGTTTCCTCTGGGTGCTCCGGTTTCCCCCACAAGTCCAAAGACATGTGCTATTGGTGAATTGGGTAAACTAAATCGTCCGTAGTGTATGTGTGTGAATGAGGGTGTATAGATGTTTCCCAGTGATGGGTTGCAGCTGGTAGGGCATCCGCTGCGTAAAACATATGCTGGATAAGTTGGCGGTTCATTCTGCTGTGGCAACCCCAGATTAATAAAGGGACTAAGCTGAAAAGAAAATGAATGAATGAATGAATGAATATACTCTTAAAGATACTATTAAATATGTGGGGGAGTAGCCCTGCATGCAGATTGTACATGCCAATTTAAATGGCCTCTTTTTCATTAAACTTGAATTGTCTTCTCGATTGTCTTCTAAGTGGAATTCGTCATTCATCAGACTTATATGATATATTGTTTCCATACCTTCCTTCAGGCAACAAAGTTTATATACATAATCAAGTTTTTTCACACATATAAAGAAAATAGATGTCGCAAAAGGTGGATATAAACCATTTTTATCATCATAATAGTTTTTCAGATTGTTTGAACATTATCAAAATCCAATTGCTAAAATCTTTAATGAAACGAGTTTAATGAAAGACCAATTGTGACAAATCACCCCACATACCCCATATATGTTCATCAAATATGTTATCAGTGTTTTTTCCCCTTACAATATTGTTCATTATGTTAAGTTGTAGACAAGACTTCATGTGTCTTGATTGAAATCTAATCTTACCAATGTTTGTTTTACTGTTTGTTAATTGTTTAAAGATATTATTTCTGTGATAACAAAAATCTCATCCATATTATTTTCATTGTTTGTTTGCTGTTTGTTATTGTACCCTGTTTTCTTTTCCCTTCTTGCCAAAGTTTGACCTGGTGTGTGAAAATAAGGTTTATAGTGAGGCTTCTCAGTCCATCTACATGGCTGGTCTTCTTGTTGGAGCCCTATTGTTTGGGCCAATGGCAGACAAGTACGTGTAGAATACAATCCCTGAATGATATTATACACACAATGATTATTTAGCAGTTTTTCTATTAGCAAAACGTACAGATTAAACAGTTTGTAACTAATCCCATCAGTATTAATATATGCCAAATTAGTTCTTTCATAACTAAGCTGGGTAACTTGGTTCTTTCCCACAGGTATGGCCGGCGGTTTGCCACACTGCTTTCCTTGCTGCTGCTGTTTCTGTCCGGAGTGGGAGTTGCATTTTCCCCTAACATCTATGTCTACATGGTCCTCCGTTTTGTTGTTGGCACCACGGTATCAGGGATCACTATCAACACATTTGTTCTGGGTATTACTTTTAACTCCTTTTAATGCCACTACATGTCTGAGATGTATAATATTTCAATAACACGTAGAAAGAGAGTTTATGTATTTAATTTTGCAAATGCGACCATATTTTAAAGGTCCCATATAGTGCTTTGAGTCAATAACTTAAATTGTTCTCTGATATATACATAGTAGATAAGTGGCTTAGGAAAGTTCAAAAATTCTCCACGATATGCTCATTTATTATCCCAAATTATACCCCTCAAATCAGAAGGTTCATACTGACCAGATTTCAAACAATCATGAATGTTAGTTACCTCTGCTCTGACGCTCCCCCAGCTCAGTGCCTGCTCTCTTTCACAAACACAGAGCGGGATGTACTCTGAAAAAAAAAAAAAAAACACATGCAAAATAATCACTAAAGTGGCAGAGAGGTTTATTTTAGCTATTTTAGTGTTGTGGATGAAACATAGGCTAAATTATAATTATGCTCGACAAAAGATCTTATGCCTCTTTGGGGTGGCTGAATACATTTATATTCTGTATATCCTGCATTTTGGGTGGCGCAGTGTGTAGCGCTGTCGCCTCACACCAAGAAGGTCCTCGGCTGGGTCAGTTGGCATTTCTGTGTGGAGTTTGCATGTTCTCCCTGTGTTCCCGTGGGTTTCCTACGGGTGCTCTGGTTTCCCCCACAAGTCCAAAGACATGTGCTATAGGTGAATTGGGTAAGCTAAATGGGTGTTTCCCAGTGATGGGTTGCAGCTGGAAGGGCAGCCGCTAAATAAAACAAAGGCTGGATAAGTTGGCGGTTCCATCTGCTGTGTCGCCCCCTGATTAATAAAGGGACTAAGCCGAAAAAGTAAATGAATAAATGAATTCTAAGAAGTCCATTACCTATGTTTGTATATTTGGATTTATATTAAAAAAAACTATAAATAATATTGCCTTTTTCAATATAAGGATTTCAAATTATAAATTAATAATTAGAACATGCATTTATTTATTTATTTAATTGCTCTTGTAGGATACTGTAATGAAGTCTTGGACTGTTTTGCCATTATGCCTCTTCTTTGTGTAGTTTCATCTGAGAAGTGACAGGGGATTGCAGAAGTGCAGTAAACGGCGCATACACACTTGTAATATACATTCCTACATACCCCCACATGCACTCTTGAAAGTCTGAAATGAATCTGAAACACAAAGGGACTATTACAAATGGACCACTTTTTCAACAAAATTTGAATTATAGGAACATTCCTTGCAAAAAAGGCATTTATTATTACCTTTGTCGCTCAAAATAAACTTTTATAAATGAACATTTAAGTCACCTATACCGCATGTCTTTGGACTGTGGGGGAAACCGGAGCACCCAGAGGAAACCCACGCCAACAAGGGTAGAACATGCAAATTCCACACAGAAACGGCAACTAACCCAGCCGGGGCTCGAACCAGCGACCTTCTTGCTGTGAGGCGACAGTGCTAACCACTGAGCCACCGTGTCAACCTCACATGATATTGGCCAATTACGAATAATGACGCAACAATCCAGTCAATTCTTGAGTAATGAAATAAAAGGGATAGTTGATGCAATTTTGAAAATTGTCAAAATGTTTTTTTTTTACTTTCTTTAAAATATCTTCTTATGTATGAACTATCTTCCTATGTATCAAAATAAAGAAACTCATAAAGATTTGTAACCACTTGAGGGAGATTAAAACTGAGTACATTTTCGTTTATGAGTGAAACATCTCTTTAAGCAATGCCTTTGTTTTTTCAATGCTGTTTCAATTTGATATAAATCACAATAGAAAAGAAAATGCTATTGCAACTTGCTTGTTTCATGCCGACTTGAAACATGTTTGTGATTTTTTGTATTTTTATTATTGGTAAATGTATCTCAAATGTCTTTTACTGCAGGTACTGAGTGGTGTGGTTCAACCAAGCGGGCCCTTTTCACCATATTATCACACTGCTTTATTGCCCTTGGTCAGATGTTGCTGTCTGGTGTGGCCTATGGAATCCGAAACTGGAGGATTTTACAACTGGTCCTTTCAGCGCCAGTTGGGATTTTCTGCATCTATTACTGGTAAGAGTATTTAGTGTCAGAGTCGGAGATAAATAATAAATTTGAACTGGAAGAGGAACCCCTTTTACTTAAATATGTCCATACCTAGTAATATTTGTTCACTTAAAAATGATTAGACTTTTTTCATATTTGAATGAAAGGGGACCTTTAATGCATCTTTTTTTAATGCATCAAGAATTCGAAAAACTAAGTCTCTGATGTCCCTGCATCTGAAGTTTAAGCTCAAAATACTCCACAAATAGCTCTTTGAAACTGCCCCTCTTTAAGCTTTGATCCTAATCTTGTGTTAAATTGCCTTTCAGTGACTGTCATTTTAAATTCAAATGAGATTGTGCTCCCAGCCCTCTTTTCAAAAGAGCTACAAATGTCTATTTGACAGCATAGTGGTAGATTAAAAAACAAGACTGATATCCTATGGTAATGAGGGAGAGATTGTCACTAATGGGCGGGGCTTTCCACCTCTGATGATGTGTACAATAGGAAAATGTCAATCAAAGTGTTTCTGCAGACTGTTTTTATGAAGTGTGATTATAAAAATAAAAAGAATAAAATTTTACCATTAGAAGCTGCTTATATTCAGACTGTTGCCATGCAACTTTGTTTACGCCCCTTATAAAAGTGATTTTTACATGATAGATCACCTTTAATTAACAAAATAATGTTAATGTTCATGTGATAATGTGTTCTTGTGACTTGTGAGAAATTTACAAATAACATATTCATTTGTTTGGCAGGATTCTCCCTGAGTCTGCAAGATGGCTTCTGACTCAAGGAAAACTAGACAGTGCCAAAAAAGAGATCCTTAAAGCTGCCCAAATCAATGGCAGGAAGGTGCCTGAAAAACTGCTTGACAAGGTGATTATTTTCTGTTTGTAGAGAAGAGTTGATAAAACTGCTAATTTAAAACGCATTGGGCCAGATTTACTAACAGCTTCTGTTTAAGCAAAAATCTGTCAGGATTCACTAACGGCATGCAATGGAAAAGGTTGAAATGAAAGGTACCGACAGCAGCTGACCGCATTTATAGAAGAGTTTTAATGAATGTTGCATCATCAAAATCAGAAAGAGCTTTATTGCCATGTGTGCTAGCACACACAAGGACTTTATCTTGGTGATAAGTTTAGCTTCCAGGCAGTACAAAAAGTGCAAAGATAGTGCAACAAAGTGATCATGATAAGGTTGCAGTATGATAGGGAAAATGTAATTCAGATATAAATCTCGATTCCATCTTCTAGTGATTCACGTAGATTTTCATCAAACTTCAAAAGTGTTTTTTAGAAATATTATAATGAAATACAAAAAGCACCCAGATGGTGTAAAGAGGGTACACAACAGAAAAACAAAGGAAAGCACAGATGTACAGTAATTATGTAATCCAGTTATTAGCTTAGTTTGGCAAATTTTTGGCCTAATCAAATCACCCTTTAGATTATCCAGTAAATATTAAAAAGTGAGAGACAGTTTAAATGTGAAGTTCTGTGTGTCTGAGTGAATGAATGGCCCAGTTACATATCTGCCCTCTCATCTGTATCTCCAGAACTGGTCTGAGTCACTTGATAATCTTTTCACCATTTCATGTGGAAAAAAGCTGTCATCATATTAAACACAGAAATGTGCATTGAAGATTTAAGGAATGATATTTTTATACTAACTAGTTTTTGCTAGATTAGAGTGGTTGCAGTCAGCTTAAAAGCACATTACAGTATGTACAATTCTTTTCATTAAAATATACAAAAACCACTAAACGGTGTTCTATATTTTGCTGACTTTAACACTTCCATAAACCTAAATTTAACCATTAACTAGTGACACTAACCGTGTCTGGTGTCACCATGCTATTGATGTCGCACACTCTCAATCTATGGATTGCTTTTATAGAAAACAGGGAAACATCAACGATTGCACAGAGCAGCATCCGTGGAACTTTCCACTTCTGATGGCGCTGATAGCAGTCTTACGCTAATTTGCCCTGTTTCAAGAGTTCACACTTAGATATGCTTGGCGCTAATAGCAGGTTTAGCATGCTGTCCCAGAAGAGAGCCCTGAGCTCGGAGATAATTGAGCCCAAGGCTCCCGCCTGGTCAATACGCATATAAGGGAGTCCGAGATCAGGTAGGTCTCGAGAGCTCCCCCTGGTAAAGGGAGGAAAAGGAGGAGATGGGGTGGAAGGGGGGGATTCTTCCAGACTTTATAAGTCTGGCCCAGAAAGTTCAAAATATATTTTTTTAAACGTTGAATTAACATGAAAGGATGCATTATCAGATGGAAGCAGAGAACACAGCCAAATCAAGCACCATGCTAGACCTGTTCCGAGTGGGTTACCTGAGAAAGAGAGCTCTCATCATGTGCTATATGTGGTAAGTTATGATAGGCTTTTACATATTTATTATAAATCTAGAAACCATTATCCAATTTAAGAGTTATTGAGTGTAAAACCTCTACAAAGTCCCCCAGTTTTGGATATTAAAAACATTATCATTAAGCATCAAATACAAATTGCAACCAAACCAAGCTGAGAAAGACTGTGATAACAAAGAAGGCGAATGTCTTATCATGTGTTTATTTATGTTATCACAGGTTTGTGACGTCACTGGTTTACTATGGAGTCAGCTTGAATGTGGGGAACTTCGGCCTGGACATTTACCTCACTCAACTCATCTTTGGCATGGCAGAGTTTCCTGCACGGTTGTCCTGCTTTCCTCTCATTCAGCGCTTTGGACGGAGGATTTGCCAGAGTGTCTTTCTGCTGCTAGGAGGCACAGCCTGCCTGATTATTCCTGCTATCCCAGAGAGTGAGAAATGCTTCCCTAAAATGTTTGAAAATAATTAAACTGTCACATACATTTTATCTAAAATAAAAAAAAGAAAAGAACATTTTAAAATGTATATTTAGAACTAATTGTAGATACAGTTGCTCCATAATACAGTCATGAAAAAGTTAGCACATCCTTAAAAACTTAAATTTTTCATAGCCAGGACGTATACAATTATCTTATATATGACAGGTCTTCACATTTGGAAAATCAAATCTCAGATTAACAAAAACAAAAATAAACAGGCGTGTCTAATATAATGCTTTAACATCATCAGAAAATGTAGGAGTTTGTTGCACTGAGTCTTCAGGTGTGTTACCACAATGCCCATCTCACAGCTAAAACTTAACCAAAATTGGGTAATGCAAAAAAAACAATGATCCTAAGCACACCAGCAAATCTACAACAGAACAGCTGAAGAAGAAGAAAAAAAAACAAGGTCCTGCAATATTCCAAAATCCAGAGCTCAATTCAAATGACTGCAATTCTGTGGTGAGAGCTGTGCAAATAAACTCCAGAATGATCTGAGACTGATAAGGTTATACAAAAAAGTATTACTGTAAAGGGCTCCAATGTTGGCCATTTAACCAGATGTAAAATAAGTATTTTGTGTCTCCAGAATGTGTCTGTCAAGATTCAGGTCAAAATACCCATCAAATTATTTATTATACCCTGCTGAAAATGTCAAATTTTGGGTCAGAGGGAACTGTAGCTGTTTCTGCATCTGTACCTTTAAATGAAAATGATCTGGTTCTCCTCACCCATTTTGGGACATTTCATTTCAGAGAAAGATATTAAAGGTCGGATGTCAGGATAAACACTACAAACAGACAGAAAGCAAATCAGACACGATAAAACTGACACCCACAGTCACAAATACCACAGTAAGATGAATGAGCCACACACAAATGCTGTTACAGCTTTTAGTGTGCGCACACACACAAACACACGTACTGTACGTGTTTGTAACATGTTGTGCTGTTTTTGCTCTTCTTGCGACAGTATGGAGATCCATTATGCACAAATAAACCGGATTAGCATTCAAAAACTGGGACTCTTGTGGTGTGTTTGAAGCGTCCTCATTTATAGTTGTGTACACTATGCAGCTGTGCTGATCACTTAGCTGATCACTTAGTATAGTTCAAAATGCTACAAAAATAATACTGTACGTACAGCTTACTGCTTCTTTAAGAGCAACAGATAGATGAAACAGATCTTTTAATCCTTGTTTCTTTGCAAATCCTGTCTTGTGTCAATCAATTCAGTGAGCGGGGAAAACTGCACAGCTACGTCACGGGCCTTAAAATCGCTGGGATTTGCATTCTCTTTTAACACCAGGAAACTAAAAAAAAAGAGACTTCTTGTGTTTATATCACTCCAATATGACTGTGGACACACAATACCTACACAGTTCTGTCCAAACAACTTCCAAACATCGTTTTTGCATAATAGGTGCCCTTTAAGCAGAGGTGGGAGTAAGTCACACATGTGCAAGTCACAAGCAAGTCTTGAGTCATGACCTTAAAGTCTCAAGCAAGTCAAGTCAAATTTTGTCGACTCAAATCAAGTCGAATCACTGCTTATCTCAAGTCAAGTCGTAGCTTGGTCTAGCAAGTCACTTTCAAGTCAATCAAATTTTTGTCAATTTTTGAACTTTTGCTATTTCTTTTGCAATTTATATATATATATATATATAATTTATATTTAAAATGACACTTTCATCCCTAGTGAATCAGATGGCTTTCTGCTTAGGGGAATGTGTGTGCTTACTTCAAAGCCATTAAAATATCATACTATTAATTAAACGAGACCCTAAATCACAAAACCAATCTTATAGTGCACAGGTAAATTTTTTGGGGGAAAAAATTATTGAATCAAAATGATCGTATTTTGAACCTTTAGATTCTAGATATTATATATAGCCCATTTCACACATACGTTACAGACAGGTTTTGAGATCCATGGTCTGAAATGGTTTCTTTCTCAAACTTAATTCTTCTTTAAAAAAAATGTATCATGGAAAGAAAAATGATGCATGCGAGTAAAAAAAAAAATATATATATATAGCATTTAACAAACTATTTTAGTGCAATCTTATTTTGATTAAAGTTAACCCCTAACATTTAAAAGTTAAACATTAGCATACAAATGCAATACTATCAGTGCTTCCCATAGGTTTGAAATATACTTGCGGATATACTAGAAATATACCCACATCTCATAAAATAGTTTAACTATATGCAACAAACAAAACAATTTAATTTTTAACAATAATTTAATTTATTATAACACTGTTATCACCGTTTCTTTTCAATGGGTTAAAGTAAAAAAAGACTGTTGAAATAAAAAAGAAATCCACAATTTCTCAAATTTTTTTTTACTTTTCAGGAGCCATGTGCACCCACTGGCAGGTAAAATCTGCTTCTCTCTCCTTCAAGTTCAATGCAAACTTGAATGCCTACGCATTTTAGATAAATATATAAAATAGCCTAAGTAACATAGCCTAATGGCATCATCAAAGTAATTAAATATACAGCAAATGAGAAATAATTGACAGAAAAGGAAATAAAAACAGACAATATGTCTATAATAATAATAATTAATTAATGTCTAATTATAATAATTACAAGATTAAAACATGTAGATTATTTAAATAAGGCAAATGTTAACCATGTTAACATTTTACCATTAACGTTAACCATTACTAATGGTGTACATATATTTTGCAGCCCGTTTAGACCAGTCATTTCGTCCTCTCCGAGTATATAGTAAAGTCTTTCTGAGTCGTTTAGATTCAAGAATGAATTATATTAATGTTTCTCTCGCGACTGTGCACGCGCTGTCAGCTGCAAAGGCAAGCGAAAGTAGACTTAAATAAAAAGGTAACGCAAAAACGCATATGATCAACGAACGCAGAGCACGTGGGAGTGTTGACAGTTCACGCGCGCGCACAGAACGAAACGACTAAACGTGAGAAGATTTTCCACTACTTAATCGATCGCTGATGTTTGGTTATATTGGGCGCATACAAAATAGTGTAAAAGGATGATAATAATAGTAAAAAACGAGTCACTAAATATACGTGGGCGGCCGTTAATATACCTGGGCGGCCTGCCCAAGTAAAAGTCTATGTTTGGGAAGCACTGGACTATACAAATAGTATAAACTTTGATTAGCCAAGACGTAAGCTGAAAACAGCAGAAGTAACTTCGTAACTTACATTTTTGGTGTGATTTGAAGTGTCGAACGAAACTAGAAGTGGTGGTAATTAAATCGCTGAATTTTGAGTTGCATGCTTTGCATGTGGCTGATTATTTTTTCTTTTTGGCGTCGTCTTTCTTGTAATCTTTAAACCCGAATTTAATTATCTTTGACGGAGCGCTTTCCAGCATGCTCTTTATCTGATGGCCGAACAGCAAATGAATCATTCTAACGAATCGTTTAAAGTGGTTCTTCCTAATGAACCGATTGATCCAGATCAGTAAATCCAACTGATTCTTTAAAATGGTTTGCATTTCCAGTAAACACTAATCACCAAATTACTTAGTTACTTATCTTTTACCTTGCCTGGCACTCCCTCTGACATGGAAAAAAACAATATCCCGAGTTATCAACTTACTTAAAAAAATCATCAATTCGAGTCAGTAATCGGTTGCAGTGCTTTATTCGGAATATCTTTCGGACTGATCTGAGAACGAGCTGTTAATAGCTTACTGCGCATGCGTGCATTAGAACTTTCGGTTTTGACACAATACATAAAATTATTTGTGTCATCTTCAAAACACAAATAATTGGTTTATGAAATATGAAACATTTCTGTTACTTCAAAAGGACTCAAAACTAAAAGAAAACAGTAAAATAACAATAATACAACTTCAAAACAATATTTAAATTGAGTTGTGTTGGAATAATCAATCAATTCCATGCGTGTTCAATAAAAAAAGCTTACGAGAGGTTTAACATATTAGCAATTTATTGGATACAAATGAATAATTCAATGTAATGGAAGAGTTACATTCAGCGATGCACGCACTTTTTTTTTCCTGACTTCAACTTACTATATATAGGTAGCTGATATAAACAGGTGGAGTTTAGTGGAATTCGTCACTTGTCAATCATTCTTCAGTCCTCCATTGGCTGCACCCATCCATACGTCCTCTTTTTCTATGAATTCTCTGCACAACAATAAAAGCATAAGACTTTTTGTCAGCTGCACATATTCTGTGTTCAATTTTAACACCTTTCTGCTAAGAGGAAGTTTCTGCAGAGCTCAAGTTAATTTTGGACAAGCATTTATCTACTTCTGCAAAAATGCTTCATTTAACGAATGCATTTATTCACATATAGATGCTGATCAGTGAATGCAAACAGATGACCATATTTTCTTACTTGTTTACTTAATGTGTGAGAACAAGCCATATTGGTACATTGACACATAAATATGAACCTGATTGGTTCTCACACATTAAGCAAGCATAACTGAGTTTCCATGGCCTAATTTGAATGCTGTGAACTTAACTGATCACTGTAAAAGCCTTAGTTAAATATTTACATCATATTAAGTCATCATATCTCGCTCTTAACCTCTCAATTCAAATATGTTTTGAAGTTTTTGTTTTGAGTAAACAGACTTTCAGAAGTAAGCCGAAGCTTTCATATTTCATTACAAAAAGTCTCCATTTGTGTTTTGAAGATGAATACATTTCTTCAGCTTTGGATTGACATTAAAGTGATTAAAATAGGACAATATTAATTTTGAGGTGAACGAACCCTTAAATATTTTTGTGGAAAGCAAACTTTTAGGTTTTGTTGATTTCTGTGTTGTTGTTTTATTATTTCCTCCAGAATATCCTATAATTGTGACTGTAACCGCAGTGTTTGGGAAGTTTTCAATTTCTGCGGCCTTCTCCATTGTATACGTGTACACCGCTGAGCTCTACCCAACAGTTGTGAGGTGTGTATATACTAATAAACAACCTGCATGAACACTCACTAAATTCCACTATACAGTTTATATGAGCTCTCATTCATGGATGCAATAATACAGGCAGAATGGGGTGGGCCTGAACTCCATGTGTGCCCGTGTGGCTGGTATTCTGGCTCCTCTGATTGGCTTGTTGGACGTTTATCATCATGCCATTCCTATGGTCATATACGGCACTTTGCCCTTTGTTGGAGGAGCTCTGACCTTCCTGCTTCCAGAAACACTGAACACTGACCTGCAGGACCACACAGATATCCCTGGAGATGAGAACACGTGAGTGTATCATGCTTATATTTCTTATATTAGTGGCTTTTCACTTATTAAAGCAAGTGTGCAAGCTTGTTTCTGCCAAGAGTTTTATATCTTACAATTCAGACCTTTTTTTTTGCAGTCTTGAGGTAACGTTTTACTATAAGACTTTTCTTCTCAGATCTGTGGATCTCACTTAAAGTAACCTAAAGTTATAAACCTGATTTTTGACAATTATGAGTCAACGTCTCTTAACTAAGTGCAAGATCTCACATATAGACTTTCTCTCTGGATTGTGATGTCTGAATTCATTTTTTTACATTTTGTTGTTTTATTTATTTATTTATTTTTTTGAAAACTGTTGAAAGAACATTCAGAATTGTGAGATATAAAAAGAATGGCAAAAGTCACATTTATTGTTCTTCATTAATTAATTAATTATTTCATTCATTCATTCATTCATTCATTGAATCCTGTGGTAGAAACAGGCTTATGTACATTGCAACTTTTACAATAAATTATTAAGATTAAATGTTAATTTTTTCTTAATATTTCATTTTCAGGGGATTAAATAAAGCCAGCATTGAAAAAGGACTGAATGAGCAAGGAACGGTTCTCAAGAGCACAAAATTATGAGATTTTTTCTACTGTTTTAAACAATAGCTGTTTATGCAATTGATAGATTTTATTAAGAAGTAAACTTAGTTTATCGGGTTTACTTGTCATGCTGCAAGTATCATGTTTGTAAAGTTTTATTGATTTAAAATGAATTTGTACTTTTTTATCTTTTCAATGAAAAAAGTAAACATCTGTGATATATTTATGATATATGTGTTTTCCTCCAGTACTCGCCAGAAAACAAAACAAAACAAAACAAACCATCAAAAAAGAATCCACTAGATAACCGCAAAATTTGGTCATTTATTTATAACTTCAGCTACTATTACAATGAAGAAACATAAAAAACTGCACGGAATATGAATCATGTAGATCTGTTAAAAATATATATATTTTTTTGGGGGGGGGTTGTCTGATTGCAAAGGCTGCAGTATGAATGTGATATAGCCTGTCCAATGGTAAACGCATGACTGTCCTCTTGTGTGACAGCCTGAATAACCAGTAGTGTGAGAGTGCACATTCATTTTCATCAGTCAGCATTGTCCAAACCAGCCACGGGTAATGGCCACTGTAAACAAACAGGAGAGTATGGGGGTGTGTCATAGCATTTGCTGAGTCAGAGAATCATACAAACTTAGATTTTATTTGATTTGTTTAGACAAAGACTATAGCCTCTTTGGTTTAGAATAAGTTTGGCGCAGATACATTAAAACTCGACTGCTCTTGAACAGACTAACTGAGTACAGAAGTTTCACCAAAGTCCCTTTCAAGGAAAGTAAGTCCCTTTTAAGGAGAGTAAAGTTCACACTGCAGCCATATTTGCAATACCCCCCGGGCAGTTCATCTGAGACCAAAGTCCTGTCTAAATAAATGGGGAAATCCTGAAATCTCGAAAATCGCTTGCTGAACTTACAATTAAATGACATATTTCATATTCCATCCACCTCACAGGTCAAGATGCTGATTAGACATCATGATTATAAGTGTGCCTTAAGCAATGGCCGCAGTAGAGTTTGAGCATGTGAAATTCTGTTGTACATCGCTGCAAAAAGGGACGGGATAAAACAAGATGATTAGACATTGATTAAGCGAGCAATTGCTCCACATATTACATTTCTGTACCGAGAAGTCACGTTTTGATCTTCTATTGGTCTTTTGCAACCACTTGATGCAATTTCGCAGTTTAGAATTCACCAAGTTTGAACTGGAATGCAGCAGCATGCAAAACCTGTCGCACAGGCTTGTGTCTCTGGTCTGCCGAATTCGCATGTGTATGAATGGAAGTCTATGGAGCGAAAAGTGCAGAGTGATAGCGGCTTTATGCTGGCCACAAAAAAAGGCCACTCCAAAATGTGCAGTTTCATCACAGCGCAATGTCATAAGTTTTGAGGGAGTGTGCTATTGGCATGCGTACCACAGGAATATCAACCAGAGCTGTTGCCCCTGAAAATGTATAAACCATAAGCAGACTAAAAAGGCGTTTTAGAGAATTTAGCAGTACTGTACATCCAAACGACCTCACAACCATAGACTACATGTAACCACACCAGCCCAAGATCTCCACATCCAACATCTTCACCTCCAAGATCATCTGAGACCAGCCGTCCGGACAGCTGCTGCAGCAATGTTTGCATAACCAAATCATTGTGCACAAACTGTCTGCAAAACCTGACTGCAGTTTGTAATTGACTTAAGTGGGCAAATGCTCACGTTTGATGGCGTCTGTCACTTTTGAGAGGTGTTCCCTTAACGCATGAATTTTCACTGTACAGGGCAGATGGCAGACAGCGTGCGTGGTGCCGTGTGGTTGAGCAGCTTGCTGATGTCAGCACTTCGAATTGAGTGTTCCATGGTAGCGGTGCGGTAATTGTATGGGCAAGCATATGTTATGGACAACAAACACAGCTGCGTGTTATTGATGGAGTTTTAAAAACACAGAGATGCCATTCATCCACAAACACCACCTCATGTTGCAGCATGGCAGTGTTCCAATGATCTGTACATAATTCCTAGAAGCTTAAATACATTAAAACCCTAAACAGACTAAATAAGTTCAGGAGTTTTACCAAAGTCCCTTTCAAAGAAAGTCTGTTTACTCTGCTACCATATTTGCAATACCTCCGAGCAGTTCATCCAAGACCAAAGTCCTATCTACAGTAAATGAATGGGTGAATCTTGAAATCTCAAACACTGCTTGCTGAACTTACAATTAAATTTCATATTTGAAATAAGAAACAAGGCTGCACGGTGGCGCAGTGAGTAGCACGATCGCCTCACAGCAAGAAGGTTGCTGGTTCGAACCTTGGCTGGGTCAGTTGGCATTTCTGTGTGGACTTTGCATGTTCTCCCCGTGTTGGCGTGGGTTTCCTCTGGGTGCTCCGGTTTCCCCCACAAGTCCAAAGACATGCGGTATAGGTGAATTGGGTAGGCTAAATTGTCCGTAGTGTATGTGTGTGAATGAGTGTGTGTGGATGTTTCCCACAGAATGGGTTGCAGCTGGAAGGGCAACCGCTGCGTAAAACATATGGTGGATAAGTTGGCGGTTCATTCTGCTGTGGCGACCCCAGATTAATAAAGGGACTAAGCCGAAAAGAAAATGAATGAATGAATGAATGAATAAGAAACAAATTCTGAAGTGACCAATTATTGTTTTATACTGTATGCATACACATACATATATGTACACAATTTTTGGAAGCTGAAAACATCTCAGTTCTTGGGTGGCCATACTCATCAGACATGTGCCCCACGGAGCATGTTTGGGATGCTCTGGATTCACGTATATGACAGCGTCTTCCAGTTCTTGCCAATATCCAGCAACTTTACACTGCCATTGAAGTGGAGTGGACAAACATTCCACTGGCCAACAACCTTCCACACATCAACAACCTGATTGATTCTATGCGAAGGAGATGTGCTGCATTGCGTGAGGTCACACCAGATACTGACTGGTTTTCTGATACTGGTACATCCTTTATTGTGATACTGATGCCCTGATACTCTTTAAAAGGTGAACAGCCATCATTCTATAGTATTTTTTACTCCTCACTAATTTGGTTATAATTCTCAGGTCAAATTGTGAATACAAAATAGTGGATTACTTGTCTTTCTTCAAAAAAAATATACAAAACAATCTACAATTATAAATTCCTGTACTTTGGTTGATTTGACACAGAATGATCCATGTTGTTCTTTTAATGTGTGCACTTTTGTTCAAATATGTTTTTATTGTGACAAATTGTGTTCTGACTCCATCAAGACCCTTTCTTCTAATTTCATTATGATCTACATCACTTTTGTGAATCACGAGTACCTTGTTTTGCTGTTGTTTCTCACAATATATCCCATAACTAATTATAACACAACATATAACTAACTACTTACTACATTTTAAATAAATGTGGTTCTTTGTAGCAGTTCAAAATGATTGGACTACACAAGTGTTTATACTTTTAAAACAATCCAGCTGAACCAGTTTTCAATTAACTCTAGAAGTGGTCAAAAAAGATCAAGCTCAAAAAGTTTTAAACCCCATTTACATCTGTTATTGTCCACTTGGGATTGGATTGATGAAAATGCATCTTCATAGCAGGTACAATCTAGCCTTATGTGTTTTTACAACTCTGATTGGTGTCTATTTATTTTTATATACTGTAGTTGGATCATCATCAAGCACATACAGTAATTTTAAAGGGCGAACTGCTGGCCGAGCCCAGTATAGCTTCAGTGCTGAAAGAAGTTTTTCAGGGTCTCAAATACTTTCGCAAAAATGGACAGAATCACAGGTAACACATGGGTATATACGCAACATATATGGAAAAGTTTTGGATAGGCTGACCTGATAAAATACATTTTTACTTAAATAATGTTATGTTATTTGTAATATATATATATTTTTTCTGTTTAACACTTAAGGAGAATATGAAGTGGCTTTTTTCTATAAGGTATTTTACAGTGTTCAGTTTTATTCGTTTATTTATTTTTAAAGGGGAAAACATGATTAAAAAACACCAAAATGACCCAAGCCAATCACAAATCCTGTGTGATTGACTCATTGTCAGTGTTCTGTCCTGTCCATGTGCTTTTTGTTTTCATCATGTGCTTTCTTTGTCCTTTTCCCGCCACCGTGAGTGTTCATTTGTTCCACCTGTGTTCATCCCTTGTGTGTCATTAGTTTAATCATCCCCTTATCCATTTATACCCTTTCGTCTGTGTCCTTCGTTGTCCAGTATTTTGGTTCCTTTGGTTTGTGTGGTTGTGTCATCCTTGTCCTGTCTGCCCCTATCCAGTGTTTGTTCTCCGTAAGTGTTCATTTAATAAATCCATGTTTTTTTACATCCCGTGTTCAGTCTCGTAATGTCATCATCTACCAGCAAAGCGTTTCATAATACCGGACCCAAAAATAGCGGCGTGCTTTTCCCCGTTTTTCTTTTTATAGTTGTTTTTCCCCCCAGTGTTATTTTTTTTTTCTCCTCGTGTTTCCCTGGACCCCATCCACCCTCCCGTTTGCCTTCACAGCCTGCTGGAGCACGGGGAGAGCAGCCCTGAGGACCATGATCGAGCGACTGTCATCAGCTATCCGGGCGACGTGCTCTGCACGCCCATCATCTCTCGCAGAGCACGATCGTCTGAAGATGGTCCACGGAGCAACATCGCCGCAAGTATGGAGTGGACAATGGCGAGTAAAAGATCTCAACTCACCGCCTTCCTGGAAGATCTTGTCAGTGCCACTCCTGACCCAGTGACCAGCCAAGCAACACCATCCACCTGCAGGGAGCGCTTGCCAGAGCCCACCGCAGACGGAGAGCCCCCCCCCCCCCCCCCTGCCGATGAGCTATCGCCCCCTAGAGCGACGGAGCGGAATCGCGCCGAGATGGAGGAGCTTGAAACCCCGTCTGACCAGGTGTGTGAGCCGGCAACACCACCGAAAGGGGGAGTCCTGGCGGATACCCGCGAGACCAGCAAGAGTCCTGCCCACCCCCCCCCCTCTGCAGATGGACAGCGGCTGGACACTGGGAAGCTACTTACTGACTTCTGGGGCTACTATTTTAATCTTCCGCTGTTTTCAGACAGCAATTATCAACTGTTTCCATACAGTTTTTTTTAATCTGCCTTCTAGAGGAAAGCCCCAGCTCCAGAGTCATGAGTAGCTTCCCACGGTCCCCCAGAACTGCAGCCAGTCATCCAGCTCCAGCACTGCTGCAGTTGCCCCCTAGCTCGCCCTCTAGCTCCGGAAATGGAGCTCGCTTGTGGGTGCTACCTGCCTGCGTCACCCTCTGGAGGGTGTCGCCCAGCGTCAGCTCCTGCAACCTCCGAGCTGCGGACTCCACCTCGGCCCTTCGACCCTAAAGCTCCGCGTTGGCTCACTCCTCCCTCGTCTTCGTCGTGGGCCGTCCGCACACCAGCTCCGCCAGGCTCCCTCGTCCCTCTGGCTCCACCTTGGTCAGTCGTTGCCCTTCCTACGCCTCTGGACTCCACTCTTCCGGCTGCACCTCGTCGCACCGTCCTACCGGCTGCGTTGAGCTCCTCCTTCCCTCCAGCTGCGCCTTGGTCCTCTGTCACTCTGGCTCTGCCGCGGGCTTCCGGAACCCCGCCGTCGCCTTGCTCGAGTGAGCCGCCTGCTTCGCCCGGCCCTCAGAGACCTCTGCGTCACCTTCGCCCTACGGCTCTCCGTCCTTTCCTTGGGCTCCACCGCCATCAGTGGCGTCTCCCTCGGTTGGCCCCCTGGAGTCGGCAGCCACTCCTCTTCCATGGTCCCTCCCTTCCTCGACTCCGCCCGGGGCTGTCCTTCTGGCTGTGTCCTGGGTCCTCCTGCTCCAGTTCCCTTCCTGCTTCTCCCTAAGACTCCTACCTTGTACCCTCCCCTTCTACCCTCCATTTTTGTTGTTTCGTGTGAAGGCGCGAGGACTCGCCTTCAAAAAGGGGGGGTACTGTCAGTGTTCTGTCCTGTCCATGTGCTTTTTGTTTTCATCATGTGCTTTCTTTGCCCTTTTCCCGCCACCGTGAGTGTTCATTTGTTCCACCTGTGTTCATCCCTTGTGTGTCATTAGTTTAATCATCCCCTTATCCATTTATACCCTTTCGTCTGTGTCCTTCGTTGTCCAGTATTTTGGTTCGTGTGGTTGTCATCCTTGTCCTGCCTGCCCGTATCCAGTGTTTGTTCTCCGTAAGTGTTCATTTAATAAATCCGTGTTTTGTTACATCCCGTGTTCAGTCTCGTAATGTCATTGTCTACCAGCAAAGCGTTACACTCATTCACAAATCCAGCTAATTTGAATCTGGATTCACAGACGTACTCTTATAAAGTAAATAAAAAGTGCAATTTCTAACATTTTTCTTTTAAAATTTTTTATAAGAAATTATTTGAAAAGTTTTACAGCAGTCAGTGACAAGTATCGATGAGAGTATTATGGCAGTTCTGGCGTGTTTAAGAATAAAAAGGTATCACAAACTGGATGCATTGCATTTATGGCAGTACAAAAACAGACCATCTAATCTAATCAGATAAACTAATCATCCGAAAGTTCACTTCGAAAGAGGTGTTGAGGTTGATGTTTGAAAAGCATAGCAATAAAAATCACATCACAGAATCCTGACCAATCATTGCCTACGTTATCAGTCATTGGTGTCACTTCAGAGAACTCATCCATGCATTTTGTAGTTGCAATATGTTTGCTATGCAGCTCGTTTTGTGCTGTAATGCTTAATTACAACAATAAATTTTGAAATGATACAATGAATAAAAAAAAAAATCTTACCTTTGGGGATTTGAGATGAGTTAGATATTAACCTTACTTTGCAAATCTATTTTAAGAAGCAAGAAATTGAATTATTAATGGGACAGTACAGACAAAAATGAAAAGCGAACAAAACAACAACAAACATGCTGTTAAGTTACTAGCCTCACAAAAGATGTAGGTGGATGTTATGTTACGTTTTGTCATAAGATCAGGCTGGGCAAACCCCATTTCATAATTTCCCCTTGTATTAAATTTTTTTTTTAACATTTTTACAAATGTTATTTGAAACATTGAAGCAGACACTTGCGTTTTGTTCTTGAATATGTTTTTACATCTCGTTTCAAAATTTGTCATCAAAATATGCCATCGATTATCAGTTACAACCCCTCTAATCGGGTCCACACATCTGTTAGACTTCAGGAACACCTCCAAATGAGCACGAGTGGACATGTGTTTGTGTGTTTAGATTTGCCTAGCAGGAATGAACAACTGGGCCCTAGTTGAATATGTTGGTCGTTTGTGTTTCTGAATCTTTCTTTCTCTTTGTGTTTGTATCTGTGAGGGCTAATATGCAGAAAGATTGCAATTATGGTTTTGCACCCCTGAAGTGCATAATTGGACACCATCTTGGCTATAAAATGTGAGTTGTTATGATCATTGAAACAGTTCTGTTTAATAATTCATTAACTTGCTGTGATGGGCTTTAGTTTCATTCATACCTCTGCTGCCCCCAGATGGGCAGTAAAATATCATGCAAGGGTTATATGGTTTGCAGAATTTGTTCAATTAATCATTGTCAAGAACAATGTATCATTTTAAATTAACTACTTATTCATGTGAGCTGCTCTTAGTAGGTAGAGTTTTGTTTTATATATATATATAGACAACAATAGTTATGAATATATAACATATTATTGCTTTTGCGCGTTATATTATTTCACATATTACAACATGTTTGCATTTTACATATTCTTGACATTGCTTTTAAGATAATATGGAGAATTATTCAGTCTTACAAATTATTTTCTATACAAGGAGCAGAACACTGTATGATCAATAAATCATGCCAACATATGCTTTTGTTACTTTATTTTGATAAAATAAAAGTGTAACCATGTTTCAACTTGGTTGTATAAGACTGTAAGTTTAAAATTACTTTAGAAATGTAAACATTTACAATTTTCCCTTTTTTAAAACAGTGAATCTGGATGTCTATAATAAAATTAATATATAGTAAAATATATAATAAAAAAACATGACTGTAAAAACAAAACAAAAACATGTACACAAACAAGTCCAGTGTTCTGATATTTCATTCTCTTGAATCTTCCTTCATTAGCTCTTTATTTTACTGCTTGTAGAATAATACTGTTTGGTAGATTTTCAGGAAAATTGTGTGGATATGTCCTTATTTCCATATCGTGATGTTAGTGTTTAACAAATCATACATTCATTTTTCAGGTTACAGTGTCTGTGCTGTACAGAGATCCACATCTGTGTTCTTGCGTAGATGTTTGTGTGTTTAAAGACAGACTCGCTGTGTTTTCCTGCTGGGATCTTAAAGCTGGAAACATCCTGCTGGGAGAAGATGGATCAGTGCAAATCGCAGGTACGAACTTTGTTTTAAAGGTTAGTTCATCAAAAAATGAAAATGATGTTATTATATACGAACCTTCAAATTGTTGCCAACCCCGGGGACTTTTGTTTGTCTTCTGAACACAAATGAAAATATTTTAGGTGAAATCTAAAAGCTCCATCATCCTCGATAGTCAGCAACAGTCCAGACTCATTCAAAGTCCAGAAAATACCCAAAAAACTTTCTCAAAACAGACCATAAATTCAGTGGTTCAATCGGAATATTATCAAGCTACAAAAATACTTTTGTATGTAAACAAAAATAACAATTTTATTCAACAGTTTCTCTTCTCTTCAATGTCAGTATAGGGCATGTGTGCACAAGCTCTGTGTAGAGACATATCCCATCCTGGATTGCGTACCTATAAACCACTCATGCCTGCGCACGACTTCCTCTGTTTGAAACAAAGCACGTGGCACATCTGAACTCAAAGTATTCAGATGTTAACACAAGTTTGAGGTTCATGTTTTTTATTTAAAAAAATATTTATACTTTTATGTAGTAAGGGTCATATTTGCAAAATGAAACAAGTAGTCAAATAGGATGTGAAAGCTACTTATCACATTGGTTATACTGACGGAAGTGAGTCGATTCTCAGGCACTGCGTAATATCATTGCATCTGCTGCAGCCATGGTACGGCAGCAAATTTTCTTTATTATTACTCTGGAATTGAAAGTTCCTAGAAATATCAGCCTTGAAAAAGCCTTTTCATTTTTCATCAGTTTTAGTAGCCTACATAATGTAACTCCAAGGGAAAATTATCGAAACTCATTCAAGTCATTTTTGAGCGAGATGAGAATAGTCTAATCCAATTCAATGATTTATGCTAAGCTAAACTAACAGTGCTCCCACCAGAGCCGGCTGAATTGATTCCATATTGGGAAAATTTTTATGATTAACTCTAGGGGAGTTGTTAAATGAAAAAAAAGTGGAGCGTTCCTTTAAAGGCACAGTAAATAATATGTGCCACTAGAGGGCACGTGATCGCAACAAACAATGGACTAGTTTGATGACACTGACTCATTGTGGAATCATGTGACTCATGATGCAAAAATCATGTTCATGGAAGTGCTAAAGTATTCAAAATATATTCTTATGGCAGTATTAAGCATATATTTGAGTTTAGTATTACTATAAAGCAGATATTGTATATCTAGAACATTTATTACAAAGTGTGTGATTTTTCTTTCACAGCTCTTTAGAAAAGCCACTGAATATCGTGGTTGACAGTTGTCACATTTGTCAAGGGCAGCGAACATCTCAATCAGTATGGTTTACCACACACTTGGCCAGTTCTTTTGTCTAATTTGTTTTCCTTCAACGATCAATTTAACACCGTTTTAGAGTCAGTTCCTGTTTATTTCCACTTTCTGCCCTCCAGCAGAGGCAGAGGCAAAGTTTTTCTCTCCATCAGATGTCAACTCGCTGCATCTGCATTTCTACATGGCTTGTTATGAGTTTCCCCAAAATAGAGCATTTGGTGTCATGCGTGATTAGATGGTTCTTCTGCCCGAACACATCTTCACTCTAGTGTGTGTTATCATGATGTGTGCTCCACAACACGCTTCATCAGCCATTAAGCTGTCAGCCTCATTCTGGAAGATCTACTGCCTTGTCAGGTCAAATATTCAGAAGGTTGTAATCTGCCAATCTTGGTTTGAAGGAGTTATATACACAGTATATATACATACAGATATACATGTTATTGCCTTAATGTTTCTACAAGCATATTGCTCTAATTATAAGATTTTGCATTAATAAGTACATTTTGGCTTTAATATCTGTGACTTCTGATCATCTTGCAATGTTAAAATTCAATAAAACATTTTGAAGCAATACATTAATGACTATTATACATTTTAACCATGATATACAATAGTCCTCCAATAAAATGTTATTTGGTTAGCAATAGTTTATATAACAAACATATTGTCATTTTAGCACAATAATTATTTAGTAAGACTCTATTTAAGGATCAATTCACAGACCCAAAATATTATTTCATTGTCAGTTTTAGTTTGTGTGTTTTGCCACCATAGTTTCACTCATGTAAGCAACATATTTAATTAAATATAAGGAAATTTATTATTATAACTTATTTGTTTTTCTGTATTTTAATACATTTGGGGTCAGAATAAATATATTGTTTAATTTTCACACATCTGTACCTCTAACAGGCGATGGGACTTTTTTCTCCAATATTTTTAACTTTTTACTTATTGTAAAAATTTTACTTATTGTAGTTATTGAAACATTAAAGTTGATCCTATACATACACTTGCACTAAAAATTTGTTTACGCAATAAACAAGATTTTTTTATTTGTATATTTAATTTGATCAAAAATGATCTTTGACCCAATATACCCCTTTTAAAGTTAGAGACTTATTATTAGCTTATTAATTTTCAAAAGAGTAGACTAATAGAATAATCAATGTTTTTCAGGCTCTTTTTTTT